>CM021104.1:594060166-594146942 GCA_007115665.2 Sequoiadendron giganteum | reverse complement strand
AGAGAGAGAGAGAGAGAAAGAGAGAGAGAGGTAAATGGAGAGTGGGAGAGGGAGAGGGAGAGAGGGAGAGGGGGAGGCAAAGGGAGAGGGAGAGAGGGAAAGGAAAAGGGAGAGGGAGAGGGAGAGAGGGATAGATAGAAGGAGAGGGAGTGAGAAGGAGAGGGGAGATTGAGAGAGAGAGAGAGGAGTGATTGAGTGAGAGATTTGAGAGAGATAGAGGTGTAGAGAGCGAGAGGGAAAGAGATAATATTTAAATATTTTATAAATTGGTAATATATATATATTTAAATATTTTATAAATTGGTAATATATATATATTTAAATATTTATGGATTAACTAAAGTATTGAAATAATATTAAAATATTTATAGATTAACTAAAATATTATATATTAAATACATAATTCGGTAAGAGATTATCATAAATTGTATATTAAATATATTACATTATAAAATTTATTGGATATTATATATATTAAATTATAAACTTAATTGCATTTTTAAATAATATATTAAAGGTTATATAAATTGTTTAAAAACTGATCTAAAAGATATCATATATTGAATTCAAATCCAATATTGGATTTGAATTGAATATCCGATTTGAATCCGATATTCGATATTCTGACACAAAATTTAATTCCTTGGTATTAGGCTCGGGATTTGGTTCGGACCTGCCAATCCTAAAAAGTCAACACATAAAACATGTTTAACAACTTACCTTGTTTTTCAAGACTTCACCCATGTGGTTGACAACTTTTATTTTACCTAAAATTGA
This sequence comes from Sequoiadendron giganteum, assembly GCA_007115665.2. Lineage (NCBI taxonomy): Eukaryota > Viridiplantae > Streptophyta > Pinopsida > Cupressales > Cupressaceae > Sequoiadendron > Sequoiadendron giganteum. The sequence continues at coordinate 594,146,165 of CM021104.1, read as the reverse complement.
TGAAACGAAAAGGTTTTGTAAAGGAGCTTATCAACTTTCTACCAATATAAATTATATTTTACTTAGAATCTAATAAAGAAATATTATTTATTTTTTATTAGAATTATGACTAAAGTCCTGATTGATAGTCTAATAGAAAAACATCTATAGCTTTCAAATGGTATCACATTTTTTGAATCCAAAGCATGTGTCACATTCTATGCTTCACATACTATAGGATTTAAAAAAAAAAAAAGAATTCCATTTAGTTTTGACCAAGTTAAGGTGCTCAGACATACGAGTTTTTATATTTTTAAAAAGTTGTAATAAAAATTCATAATTAATTATTTATTTGAAAAAAAATTACAAAAAAATATGCATCACATCCAGACATGAGTCCTCTACTTATATCTAAAATTTTATAAAAAAATATTATGATTTTATTATGGTTAGGGTGGTCAGACAAACGCCTACTTTTTATTTTTTCCTTGAAATTTTATTACTAGTGCATTGAAATTTCAAATTTTCACCAAATAGATTTTTTTTTTACAAAAATTAACCTAGTAGTTTATAAACTACACTAAATTTTCCACAGATTCTATTCTTACATATTTTTGAAATAATATAGATAACTTATTCAAATTTTTATGTCAAGTTTCCCAACTTTGATTTTTTGAATTTTCATTGCCACTTAAGGATCTGTTTTTTCCATGATGATCCTGCACATACCCAACAAGGTAAGAAATGTATACTTGAATTGATGATGAAGTATACCATGGTATGGGGAATTCAGAAGTGCAGGAGAGGGCTTCATAGCTCTAAGGAACTACAAAGCTAAAGTATGAAAGCACCTCATAGGTTCACGGTCCTGCAAGCAGGGTATCCTTCAAGAAATATCACATGAAGGAAACCAAGAAAGCGCCTTACACACCCGCATAACTACAAGGATGGTATCCTTCAAGAAATCTCACATGAAGGAAATCAAGAAACCATCTTACAAACCCACAAACCTACAAGGAAGTTATCCTCCAAGAACTCTCACATGAAGGAAACCAAGAAAGCGTCTTATAGACCCGTAGACCTTCAAGGAAGGTATCCTCCAAGAAATTTCAAATGAAGGAAACCAGGAAAGTGCTTTATAGACTTGCAAGGAAGGTATCCTCTAAGAACTCTCACATGAAGGAAATCATGAAAGGTCCTTACAGACCCACAAACTTGCAAGGAAGGTATCCTTCAAGAACTCTCACATGAAGGAGACCAAGAAAAGGGGACTCCATAGATTTTGAGAGGACGACGTGTTTACTTGCAGATAGAACATGTCACAAAGTAGCCACACAGGCTAGTGAATCAATAGTCACACAAATTATCACTAAGTTGTAAGACTTTAAAAGAGGTCTCTCAGGAACCCTTCAAAAGGAAGGGGGGTCCACTCAAGGGACACACTGTTTGAAGAGTGAAGTCTAGTTGGGCTACCCCAAGCTAGATGCAAGAATGCAATGTAGGTCTAGTCGGGCTGCCCCTAGACTAGACACAAAGAATTGAAACTAGTCTAGTCAGGATGCACTTGGACTAGACACCAAGATGTTGAGTAGGTCTAGTCGAGTTGCCTCTAGACTAGACATGAAATTGTGAGACCGGTCTAATCGGGCTGCCACCAAGCTAGATGCCATAGGATTTGTTGTAAGCTTTCGAAGGGGTCCCTTGGGAATCCCACATGAAGAGAAGGGGTCCACTCAATGGACACACTATCTGAAATCCACTGTCGTCCTTCTAAAAATTGATTCATCATCAAGGAATCCTTTTGAATGATGTTCACTTCATCAAGGAATGTGAAAGAAAGGATATGCACCTATGCAAGGGGAAGACTAAGACTGTTCCCACTTCCAAGGAGGGTTTCCAAGTCCTTTGTTTATGAAACGATGATGAATGAAACATGTTCCGTTAGAGTTCTAAGTTGAGAATACGATTCTAATAAAGAAGTGTGTGAGGGTTCTTCAAAGACAGATTCCTTGGCAACAAATGGGTATTCTACAGACCAAGTAATGTAGAAGAAGCAGTGCCACACATGAAAGGGACAACTCAAGCAAATAAGAGACAAAGATACAGAGAAAGGTAAAATAAAAGAGATCACACACAAAGGGCACAGGGGGATCTAGTTTCATGGGGTCAGATCTGCCTTTATTTGTATTTAGTAGGTAACTATGATGCAAGGCGAACGATCATCAATCCACAACCAAATTAGGAAGAATGTACAAAAGGCAAAGTAAAATAAAAAATTGGGTCAACATGGAAGGAGGTCTAAATTCTCCCGACACTTTGCATCATCCCCAATTTATCGAAAGTCAATCAAAAACATGGAAGAATAGAGATAAATATAGAGGAAATTCTACAACATAAACATCACACCTGTTTCCAAGCACCAACATGAGTGACAGGGGTCATCCAGGAACATATAGCACGGTTACGGGGGATCACATCACAACACACACACACACATATAATCTAAAGATCAAGAATAGGGTCTCCCCTATCACTGGTCGACCAAGAGGTCGTTACCTTCCCATTCTAGATCATTGTAGGGGGAAGGATGACGAGCTTGCAATGGTATAATGTTAAGGGGAGCATATTCCAACCCTCCAGAAACAAGGGATAAGATAGAGGGACCAGTGAGATCTCCATCGGTCAACTCTTGTGGGTCTAAGGTCAATGACTTCGTCAAGATTTTGACCAAAAAGGTCAAAACTTCATCCACCAATGTTTCAACAAATTCATGAAGATTGATGGGAGTGCAATGTTTCACCTCAATGGATAGAGGAGTTTGCACCTGAGGTTCACCACTAGGCTCACCGAGAGACTCGAGAGTGGTGAGAAACTCGGGGGCTCAGGCTAAGATTGGTTTAGTCACTAGGAAACAATAGGTCAGTGTGGGGCCACCTTTTAGAGAAGGTGGGCTCTTCTTAGGTCCTCCCTTACTGGAGGGACCACGCTCTACCTTCTTCTTGATTGTAGGAGGTGAACTCACCACAAACAAAGCAAGGTGGATAGAAGAGGAAAGAACCACAACAAATATGACTGAAGTTTTAACCATATCCATGGGCTATGGGAAAGGGAAGATATCTAGAACAAAAGTTAGCAAGGGTGGATTTGTAGAAGGAGTGATAAACACTTGCACCTTTCTACGTGCATGTGCACTCATAGCGGGAGCTAGAAGAGATTCAAAGCCAATTAGATTAGAGATAGAAGAGGGGAAAGAAGACATAGTAGGAGGTGTCATCTTCTCATCCTCCTTCATCTATGAGGAGGCTTGCTCAACCAAGAAAGCTTTTCGCCGACACTTACACTCATGCGCAATGCGGTTTCTATGACTCTTCGAACTAGAAGCCGAACCTTTTGAAGTGATGAATGGATTCTATTCAGCCATGGGAGTGTCCTCCATTATTGTTTCCAATGCAAGGGCAGATTCCTGAATGGGAGAAGGAGTAGGTTTGGAAAGGACGGGAGGAATTGACTCTAGTGCCTCGATAGCAGGCCTCTTCCCATTCACTATTTTGGGAGCATGAATAGTAGGAGGCCACAGAGGCCAAGACAAAGAGGATTCTCCATGGGGCTTCTATCTATCATACTGAATGAGCCTAGGTTCCGTGGGAAAGAAATGAAGCTCAAATGCAAGATGCTTGGGCTATTGCTAAGCGGGCACCATGGGATTCTCTCACAAGCACGATACATAAGCAGATGGCATCACGATAGGGTGAGAGGAAGTATCAAGTTGAGTAGTGGAAGGGGAAGAAGGAGGATATTGGGATTGCTTCTCTTCTTCTCTCTTACGTGCCTTGGTGACATCACTATCAAATTTCAAACAAGCTCTATGTGAAACAACATGAGGTGAAGGAGGGAACTTCACTTTCAACCTAGCACACTCTTTCTTATAGTTTTTTATACGTGTGGTATAGGAGGTCCTTCCTAGATGGGAGAGGACAAAAAGAGGTAGGACAAAATTAATCTAGGGTATAGTTTCCATGTGCAACTAGTGGTCTATAACCAATGTCATGGAAAACATGTATCGAGCCTCCATGAACAAAGTTAATACATTTGTGCACAACCGAGGGAACTACATTCATAGCTACCAACCAGGGGATACCTAGCTTCAATCTGAAGAGTTCAGACCCCAAGATGATGTCAAACCTAAGCCTCACAAATTTAGCTCCAATGAGGATTGACAGGACAATACTCCCTATAAGAGGTACAAAAAATTCCATCATGTGTGCGAATGGTACTTTCAGGTGCATCATATCCATCCTTATACAGGAAGTTAATTAGCATGATCTCCTCAGTTATGATATTCACCTGAGATGTCAGATCAATGAGAAAAAAATTTGTAATAGTATTCCCATTTATGCTTGTAGGAATGTAAAGAGGAGATGGATCTCTATTTAAGAAAGAGGCTATCGTTATCGTGCACACCAAATAACACTTTTACAGAGCCTCCTAAGGTTTCATTACACAACACTGTCAAAACATTCTAACTATGCCTAATAGGGGTCATAGGTTGGGTTTTAAGGTGGAAGCCTTAGAACACTCACACCTACAAAACTTATAGACCATGAGGAAAGGGACTTTCACTATTGCAAAATGGAACCAAAAAGGTTCACATCAGGATCACCAAAAATTTAAGAGAGGGGGACCAACTACTGCAAGGCCATAGGTCATGAAAAGCCAAGAGAAAAAAGGATGCCCTGACTTACCTCATTTAAAAGGAAGGTTAGGATAGAAGGGATGAGAATGATGAAGACTATGAAGTCCTTTGATCACTCTGCAATCCCAAGAACTGGAAAGAGACTAGATGAGTTGACCTTCAAAGTCAACTCTGCATCTCAAGTAGCTCTCTATCTGAGGACAAAAGTGAGGGTTCTCAGATGACAGCATGGTGCACTAATGTCTGTAGGGCCATAGAGCCAGAAATACAAATTCAAACACCAAGGGAGAGACTAGGAGCCTAGTTTAGAGATTCCTGAAGTGATAGAATGAGATTAAGAAGAATGAAATGCAAATACTGATATGATAAAGGAAGTATATTACCACAAGGGTGACCAAGATGATCTCACACAATAATCTCCTCACCAAATTGCTCCAAGATTTCTCCACTTGTACGTAATAAAGAGGGAAAATGTTGGGGTTGTTTAGGGGCCTGCCTCAGTTAGACCCCCATTTTGGTGTTTCCACCTCTACAGAAAACCATGTTTGTAATGATAGAAATAAAGATAAATAAAGGAAATACAAGCTACATAAACACAAAACACAACAAAAAGTACGTGCTTACTCAACCAAAGGTGATAAAAGAGATTAGAGGATCTTACCACCTCTATCCAAAGCACTCAAGGCCTATGGTGGAGAAGAGTGAGAGGAACTCAAGGCTCTATCATAGTGGTGTTTGTCCTAAGCTTTTACTATTAGAGTGATGGAGTAGTGGATCGCTACAATGGAGTGAAAAGTGCTGCTACAAAGCTTGTGAATGCTTGAAAGATTTGAGAAAACTGTGAAGAGATGGATACAATATCTTGAAAAACTCCCTCTAAAACTCCTACTAAAGAGGGTAATGGATGGAAGAGTGAAGAATATGAAGAAAGTATTAAAAACAACAATATTAGGGTCGTCAAGCCGAAGAGGGAGGGTTGTCAAGCTGAAGAGGGACGTTACTCTTTGACTTCCAATTGAAAATGTAACACCTCTACAGTCTTCAGCTGCATGAATCTACTAAGGATGTAAGTGCACCACACATACATCTACATGCCACATAGGCATCCCTTACATAAACGCTCCCACTGGCACACAAAACATGCACCAAGTGTGATGTGGGCAACAGGCTTAAGTGGAATTAAGCCTATGCCTTAGGTTTTCTAAAGTACAAGGGGGTAAAAGGGAATTGGTGTTAGGGGGGAAAATTCGCATTTATATAGTAATGTAATTAACATGATGTTATATAGGATCTCCTATATTTCTTGTGATCTAGAATTAATAATTGGAGGGTTAGGTGTTTGTCAAATTGAGCTAGTATTCGAAGGTGTTTGCACCAAGTTATTGCTATGTATGTCAGCATGTGATTATATGTAGGTGTAAAATAGGTCTTTCTTATCTCTTTCCTTGGACCATATTCAGTTTCCCTTTCCCATGGATGTTGCATGTTTCATGTCATACATTTTATTTTGGACAACAAGGAGAAATGTTTTGTAGCTTGTAGAAGGTATAAATGAAGGATCAAGTGTGTGATCAATTGAGTTGAGTTATATTTTCAGTGTTAAATGCACTAAAAGTGATATATTAAAAAAGAAGCGACTTAAAGACCTGTAGAAGAATGTGTGTGAATGAGTGAAGGAGTATTTGAGGAATGTTGAAGGTAGTGAGTGAAAAGAATAAGTGTATGAGTGTGTGCTAAAGGTAGTGAGACAAAGGAAAATATTTGATGTATGCATAATGACGTGTATGTCGTGAAGAAATAATGTCAGAAGCAATGAGCTGCAGGAAAAAAAGTGAAAATGTTTCGAAGGAAATGAGACAAAGGTAATATAGGTGTTGCGATGGTTGTTGGTGACTAGAATTTATCAAGGAATGTATGTTGAGGTTGTATGCTCTTTCTATAAGTGTTGTATTGATAGGGAGTTGTAAACTTCCTTTGGTTGAAGCCATAAAGTTGTGTTGTAAATCTTGTTTCATTTTTGTGAGGTTGGATTTGGATAGTAGCTCCAAGTAGATTTTTCACCATGGGTTTTACCTTGTTGGGTTTTTCACATAAATCTAGTGTTGTGGTTGTGCTTTGAATGCCTTATCTAGTTGAGGTAGTAATAAGTTTTTGTTTTTAAAATTGAATTGATTAATTTGAGGGATATGCGGATTCACCCCCTCTAAGTATATCTCTGTGTTCTACCAATTGGTTTCAGAGTTGACTTCCTTGGTATAGCTGAATAGTTGAAGGTAGGTCTTAGTTTAGAACACACGGCTTATAAGGAGCCCTCTTCTAAGTAATCACTTTTTTATGGAAATAATTATGCCTTTTGAATTGTGAGGATGGATTCCTATCTCTCCTTGCTACATTATGATGTTTGGAGGGCTACCAAGGATGATTATACTAAACTTTCTCATCTTATCACAACTCTTAGTATAAAGAAGGGTAATGAGAATAAATCTAAAGAAAATAATTCTATTCTAAGTGGGCTAGAAAATATTGAATATTTTTAGTAAAATGAAATAAAATAGAGTGCTCATAGGGTTTCCCAAAATGGAAAGGTAGATACAAAGAGAGACAAAGGGGTCCTATATTCCTTAATTCATTAGGAAATGAGACCCACATCAAACATTAACTAAGAACTATTAGGAGAGTCAACCTAAGATGTGAATTCTTAGATTTCCCTTTTTGCTAGAATGGGGGTCTAGGTCAAGTAGTATCTTGGGGAGACAAAATTGAAATAAAAAAACAACTCTAAACCTAGATCCACAAAGAAAAAATGAAGAGATTTATCGTAGAATAGAAAGAAATAGTAAACTTTCTAGAAAAAATAAAGATAATAAATGTTGTGTAGCTATCAAAACTTGCTATTTCTGCAACCCTAATAGGGGTCCTCATTTTCCCTATGGTGAATAGGTCCTTGTAGAGTTTCCCGAATGACTGAATCTGAAACTATAGCTTATAAAATGTGAAAACCTATCGCCTTTGTAACCATAATAAGGACTCATTTTTCCTATGGCAAATGGGTCTTGGTAGGTTCTCATAGAAGAATTTTAATCTAAATTTGAATTTTCAAACCTGCAATTCCTTTTAGTAACTTGAATCCCCACTTTTGGATCTGGATCTACCAATATTATGTAAAACAATTTTGATGTTTGTTGGTGGATAGGGGTTTCCCTCAGCCAAACCCCAAGTTTTGTAATTAAACCTTGATGATGAATAAAAATATGAAACATGAAATATGTGTGCAATCTTAACCTTAAGTGTGTCTAAGATTAACATCTCTAGTGATGCAAACAAAACCTACTCAATTATATTAGAATAGAATCCTAGAATGAAACATGAAAAATGCAAAAGACCTACTTTAGGAGATGCCAAATTCCCTTAATAAGTCATAAATCTTAATATATCTCTCTTTAGGCTGAAAATAGAATGATCATAGAAGATGGAATCAGTTAGGAAACAAGTCATTAGGCCTAATTGAATCTCATAGTGCTTCTCCCAAAATCTAGAATCCATCATAATTCTCCATAGGCATCTATCATCACCTCCTCAATAATGCTTGATCTTTGACAACAAAATGAGCTTGAAGACTTAAAAAAACACTATTTAATGCTACTCCAAGACTTCACTCTTGCGTTCTCCTTGAATATGAATACTTGATTTCATGAAAATTTCTTAGATTCTTCTCTCTCTCTAGTTGAAACATAATGAAAATAACCTTGTATTTATACATAAATTAAGATTAATTAACAAAATTCAAATACCACAAGCTGACACCAAATCATGGATTTTAAATCATTAAAATACAACCAAAAAAATATTTTTAAAATGGGTCCTAGGTATAAGTGAGGACCCATTCGCCATGTGGTGAAGGGTCCTAGGCCGCATACCTAGGACAAACATCAGAAAAGGTGAAATGTTATGTAAAAATAGGGTCCTAAGAGCTAGTGAGGACCCATTCACCATGTGGAAAATGGGTACTAGGTCACCTACCTAGGACACACACCCTCTAAAATTAAGTGTTGTGTAATGGCATTTATGAATGTCGGGTTTTATCTCTCAGAATTTACGTTTAATTAGGCTTGAATTTGAATTAAAGGGGCCAATTAAATAAAATTGACCTTAATTAATTAACAAAGCCATAAAATAGTGTGAAAGTGTAAAGATACACTTTGCAACACCCTAAATAAGGCACAATCAAGTTCATTTAGTTAAAAAGGTCACTAAACTTAATGTGAATGTGTAAAACACGTTACAAAACTTAATTAATGCAACATTGGGCTCATCTTAATATTCATTATTTCCAAATTAAGTGTGAAAAATGGATACTTTTTTTGACACTACATTTAGCCCCCACTTTGGAATCCATATGATACTATGTGCATATGCAAGCTAAAGGAAATAAACTCTATAAAAAGGATACTCATATGGATTCATTAGGGATAATGAAGCCACCACTATAGTTACCTACAAAACCATAATGTTAATGACCACATATTACAACATAATTTTTTTAGTCATTCAAAAATCCTCTTATCAAACTTCTACAAAGAATTGAATTTGAGAGTAGATGTATGCCCCCTGATTCTTCTTTCTTTATGGAGGGTGAATCAGGGTGAATACAAAACCAAATTGAATTACCTAAGTCGTGTCATATAGTATTTCAAATTACCATACCACATAGTGATAGACATGTGATGAGACCATGAGAAAAATTACAAATCCAACGCAACAAACAACATCGAAAATGGAGTCCTCTAGCCCCCAATATGCTAATTTGAATATAATGCGCTTGAAATGAAATTAGCTTTATTTACAAGGGTTTACTATATACTAATGAAAATGACACTGTTTACTATCCATTTGACATTTACCTTTTTTGTAAATTACCTTGGTGCAGAGTGATCCAGGATGCCAAGATGACAAACCTACAAGCCTCCTAGACTTGATGTTGTTCACGATGAGTTGGCATGAGGCATAGAACTTCAACATATAGTGAGTTGATTTTTCTCTACTTTTTCATTGTTTTCATGCATTTATTATACTTTTTAATGTATTTTTAGGACCTTGGAAAATATTGGTGCAAAGCGTCCATCTTTTTCACAAAGCGTCCATTTGTGGTGTAAAGTGTCCAAAATTGTCTAAAGTGTCCAAGACCCCCTATCCAAAAATGGGTTAAGTTATCACATTGGTCATAAAGAATCTAAGAGAAACTATAGTGTTATTTAATTGATAAATTTAGGATTTATTTCATGTATTTCATCATTTTAGATTCCTCCTCGAGCCCGGTAGGACCTCAGAGGGATACAATTTTATTTCCTTTGAGATTCCATCACACGACTATTAGAGGAGGAGATCGGCCTTCTACAAGATGTAGGATTGTTTAGGGTATACCTCATGCCACCTAATAGGCATCACAATGCTATTTTGATGGCCCTGGTAGAGATATGGGATGTTGACACATGTAGCTTCCATCATCCTACGGGTGAGATGGCCATCACCCTAGAGGACATACACTGCATCCTATGGATTCCTATGTGGGGCGAGGTTGTACACTCAACAAAGGAGCGATCATACAAGTGGATGTGGGATGATATTCTATACAATTTATAGTGGCCCATTTGATAGTTGACCATCAGTAGACACATTGAGCTTAGATGCCTTGTACATGCACAAAAACTACTACTTCAGTCGATTTTTATCACTACAATAACACTTACTTTAGTACCAAATGAATGAGGTGCACACTTAGATGGTGGAATTTTTCATATCATCAAAGACATGGAGGGGCACATGACCGTTTATGCTTGGGGTTGCATTATGTTTATACATCTATATTATGATTTAGGGTAGTTTGTATACCAGGAGCTGGACAACATAGTACATTGTACACTCTTATAGGTATAGTGCTTCGAGCACATCACATGTACCAGGAACACTAGATTTCCTACCATACAGACCATGGGTTACCCATGAGCCTTTAGTTATGCATTCAGGTGAGGATAGTAGGAGAGAGATTTATTGCACTAGTGGATTAGGTTTGATTGACTAGATGAGGATGATATCTGTTGGAGACCATATCTCAGGATTCCCTAGTAAACATATGACATATACAAGCTAGTTAGGTAGAAGCAGGACCAATTTATTTTAGGGAGACACAACAACATAGTGAGACCATTCTACTATGATCGTGTCATGCATTATTTTGGACATGTTTAGGTACAACCATGAGCTCGACCATGATACCTACAATCAACACAAAGTGCTCCTAGACCTAGGGACAATCGTTGGCTTAGGATTGAGGATCATTAAGGGAAATTTACATAAAAAATGGGCCTTCTAAGGAACTCTAAAAAATAAAAAATTATCTCATATAATAAAAATTATTTAAATAAAAAAATATATAAATTACTTAACTACATGAGTTAAGTGGGGACACACGTTTCTATTATAATTCTTTAAAAAACTGAAGTCTATGATTTTTTAGAAGTGGTAACATATATTTCTATTATAATTTATTAAAAAACTCAAGTTCACTTTCTTCATTATATATATTTTTTATTTAAAAACTCTTAAACTCAAGTTTGGTAACTTATATTTCTATTATAATTTATTAAAAAATATAAGTTCACTTTTTCTTTTCTTGATTATTTATTTTAATTTAAAAAATGACAAAGTAAAAGTAAATTTAGATATTTAATTTTTTACATAGTATTTATATATATATATATATATGATTTTATAGATTTAGATTTATTATGTTGTGTACGTATATTTAAATAAACATGTTTATAGGTTTTATAATATTAGTATATTTATATTTTAAAAATTACGTTGAGGGATATCTTTTTTTTCATAGTCTCTTTGATTTTCTCATTTTCTTTCTTTTGCAAATCTTTTTGGTTTTTATTTTTTATTTTTTCCATAGTTTCATTATTTTTTCAAAAAAAATTCTCCTTCCAATAGTTTTCAATTTGTTTTTGAGTTTTTATTTTATTTTTTCCAATTCTTTTTGTTTTTTTAATTTATTCCAATTTATTTGGTTTTTAGTTTTTGTGAGAACAATTTTTAATTTCTTTTGGTTTTTTTTTTTCAATTTGTTTTGTTTTTATTTCATTTCATTTTTGCTATATATTTACATGAAGATTGTAGAGCCCCTCTCAACATAAATAGTGATAAAGTATATTTTATTTTATACTTAATATAGAAAAAAATAAAAAAATAAAAAAAAATTAGAAAAAATAAAAATAAAAAATAAAAACCAAAAAAGAAATTAGAAATGGATGAAGCAAAAAAGTGGAGAAAATTAAAAAAATTATGAAACTAATGGAAAGAAAATTTGAAAGAGGAAAAATAAAATTAAAAAAATTGGAAAAGCTAAGCAAAACAAAAAGAATGGACAAAAGTTGAGAGGATGTCTCTGTTATAATTAGATATATTTTTAAAAATATAAATATACTAGTTTTAAATATACTTAGATTTATGATGAAGTTTTTGAACTATATAAAATTTAAATAAGTGGAGAGAAAAAATTGAGGGAAAAAATTGATGTCAAATTGTGGAGGGAAGAATTTATACCATATTTAGATATATTTTTTAAAATATAAACATACTAGTTTTAGATATACTTAGATTTATGATGAAGTTTTTGAACTATATAGAACTTAAATAAGTGGAGAGAAAAAATTGAGGGAAAACTTTGATGTAGAATTGTGGAGGGAAGAATTTGTAGAGGTTAAAATTTGAGGTTGAATTTAAAATATCAATTTATTTAAACTTTCAAAACAATCTTGTTCTAATTATTTGGATGAAGTACAAACAAATTAGAAAACAAAAAGGTGAGCAAGATTTTTCTTTTCTTTTTAATAATTATTCCGTTTAAATTTTTAAGAGTATTTTGAATAATACCATTCCAACTTCTTCAATCTTTTTCAAAATAATTTCAATACAACTTCTTTAGAATAATCTCCATATGATATGTCATAGAATGATTGAAATATTTTTTGTTGTATAATAGGCAGATACAATTTTAAAGAAGTGAAAAAGGAAGAAGAATTCATATATGTTAGGTGTGGAGTTGGATGAAGAAATGCAGCCATATCATAAACAAAATACAATAAAGAATTATAATATAGATGAAAAAAATTTGAGAATATTGGGCAAAAAGCATATAGATATATGGGCTAAGAGAAATTTGTATCCTCTTGATCCTAAAAATAATGATTATCCTAAGCTTGATACTATTACTGCACTTATGAAATTTGTATGCAATGGGGAAAGTGGATTGTTAGGGTACTACAAGAGGCTTGAAGGAAACAAAGAAAAAAATATTTTTTGTAGAAAATAAGATGCACGAAATAGATAATATAGTCTCTAATCTAGTTGAAGTGAACAAAATGTTAGAACATGAGGCTATTGAACATTGGAAAGTTTGAAATACAATGATTCAAGAAATCTCATTATTGGAGAAGTTAAACAAGGATTTAAAGTTCAAAGTTGAAGCTCTCAATAAAACTATTAGAAAATGAAGATAACTCCTATAGGAGGAAGGATGAGAATCAAAAAGTTAAATAATATTGTGTCTTTAGTACCTTTAGGTGGTGGTTTCAAAAAGAGAGTTCAAGCTATGAAAAGTATAATTGATTGTACAAAAATTGAGAGAACTATAGATAGAAGCCATAACTTAGCCTCACTTACAAAGAGTTCATTTTAAAAAGATGAGATATTGGCAATGCTTCATCAACCTCAATGTTCTACATTATGAAAATATTTGGTTGATGAGATAATAAAATATTTATCATGTTCAATTAATGCTAATGATGTACAATGAGCATGTGACAATGCATGAATTATTACAGACTGGAATATTACATGCTGGGATCACTAGGGTATTTTTGCCTCACCCATCTCATGTTAGAGTGGAACGGTCTAACAAGAACAAAGAATTTAAGATTTTGTTGGAAATATGTTTCACATCCAAGCATCAAAGGATAATTCTCAAAGGAAATGACAAACACATATTGGAAGAGAAGTCTCAATTAATTTAAATCCAACAAACCATGTTTGGTTTGAAGCTGAATTCTTCTTACAAGCTATAGTAAGGTATTATGATATTTCAGTGGAGGAGGCAAAGGGAAAACTTGTATTTGTCCTAAAATTAGATGAGATGGAATTGATAAACAATTTCAAGTATGAAAGAGTGTCAATCACCCTAATGAATAGAGAATTAAATCCAAATATTCATGTTACTGATGAGACATATTTTCCTATACAATCAGAGAATCACATTTGGTGGCTTGGCTTGTTTATAGTAAACAAGGAATGTTATGAAGATCTAAAATGGATTTTTGAGCAAACTGAGATACCATCCATGATTTCCTCTCATATGATGGGAGATAAAATATATGTTGATGGGTATGGATTATATAGTGTTGAATGGCATATGGCTGCTGATTTGAAAAAATTGAAATGCATGTATAATATCAGTCATGAAGCAAATGCAAAGCATAGTTGAATTTATTGCATGCATTCTCGATAGAAGTCAAAAGAATTAAATGAAAGATTTTCTAAAGGTATATTAAGTTGTGACCAAGGATTACACCCTAATAGAGATGAAGTTGATCCAAATTTAAAGCCAATTCTCCAAATTCCACTAAAAAGAGTACACATATGCACTCTTCATTCTTTTGTAAGAATAATTGATAAAATTGTTTATTTATCAATTTTATTTGCATGAAACAAAAAAGCAAAAGAGGAGATAGAAAAATCCATTAAATCAATTGAAAGGGTATTGTCAGATGTAGGGCTACATGGAGGTAATGTTCTTATTGAAAAAGATATGAAACTTTTAGGGGCTCGTGGTAATGTTCCATCAAAGCCATCAATGGGAGGTGATAAGGTTCGACATTTTATTAAAAAAGTTAGACTACCAAAAAAGTAGAAGGGGTCAATGGAAAATATATAAGGATCTAATCAATGTAAACGATGATCGAAATGAAAAAGGTTCCTCTCAAATAAGGAAAATAAACGCATGGAGTTCATTATCATCTTTATTCGTTTTGATGAACAAGGAAAGATTCATTGAAGGTGATGATACACAACTTATTGAAGCTGTAACAAAGTTTACAAAGGAATTTCTTCTAGCATGGGGATAAAATGAAATCACTCATTACATGGTAAGAATTCATATGATTTTTTAATTTATTATATGTTTTATATAAATAATCTAGTGTAATTTGTATTAGGTCTTAATTATTTTCTTTTCCCTTGGTGTTTTTCAGCACATTCTCTATGCACATGGTCCTTGGTTTGCTAAAGAGTATGGAAGCTTGAGCATTTGGAATACACGGGGAATGGAGAAGTCTCATAAGCTAGCAAGGAATTCTTATCATAGGTCTACTCAACATGGTGGAGGATTAGTACTATCTAAGCCATTGATCGAAATGAGTCATTGGTTCTATAAGCGAGTGCTTTATAGACTTAACCAAAATAAAAAAACTTACAAGTATGAATAGTATTGATGTTGCTATAAGATAAGTCAATGCAAGACGAAAGAGAAGAAGAAGAGAATAATATAATCTTTAATGGATGTCCCTACCCTTTAATGGGTTATTACCACTAAAAATATGCTTATTGAAAATGTTTTAACCTTGCAGATGTATGGCTAAAACCAAATACATTGCACATAGTTGTTATACATGTTTGAAAGACTATTGTCAAATTTCTGAAAACTTGATTGAAATGATGACAAAATCATGCTGATCTCACGTGTTTTCTAATGATAAACACTACTATATAAGTTTAAATGTTTAATGAATACTGTTGTAAGGCACAATAAAAGACTTCTTCAATGATAAAATTCACTCCTGATATAATGGAAATTCCCAAACTAAATCTGCTACTGATATCTAATGAAAATTCTTAAGAATTCAGTCACTCTTGACAAAGATTGATAGGGAATTTTCTAAAAGGAATGGATTAGGATCACTAGTTTGTTGATTGTCAAAGACACCCTGCTGAATACGAAACCCACAATTATATTGGAAAAATCAAATTTTGTTGCACTTTTAGCATTCTGTTATTTGCATTTTTCCATGACCTACTATATTGGATTTTTGCTTTGTTTAGAACCTGACTTGAGTTTTATTTTAGGCACCTTATCTATACATAGATGATTTCTTTCGAATATGCATGTCAGCTATAAAAGGCAAGACACGCCAATGCCAGTTCATAAAAAAAATTCTTCAAGTTTAGAGGCAATGCCAATGCTTTACCTCATTAATGAGGTCACAACTCAACCAAATTATTTTGATTATAGACCAAATCAGAGGTCCAACACTTGAGACTTAACCAATGTCAATCTAATCATTCTTGTTGATCAAAAAATTCAATATAAACTTCACAATCTATTCATCCAAACAACAAGGTCACAACTTTCTTCAAACATCCATGCATTAGGCTTCAGTATCTCTTCAACACTCTTAGAAATATTTTCCAAAATTTAAATCCTAATGTCAATACAATAAATTAGACACAATTAATTGTATCACATCCTTTCATATAATGATTATGAGTACAAAACTGTTAAAACACAAAATCATAGTTTAGGCAACTTTTACTATGCCAAGGGAGGGTGCTTATTGCTTATCATGGTTACACTGCCTATCAACCTTCAAAAATGATTCATACATGTTTCAATAGGTATGTACCTGCTTAAAGATTCATTTCCCAAGGTTCTTCTTATGGTTTTTACAAAACCCTTACCTCTAGCCTCTTTACTTGCTCCAAAAACATTGATTTCAGCCTAGGGCATCAAATATTTTCCCCAAAACTCTTCACCAACACCAGAAACTTGGAGAAAATTGAAGAACACTTCAAAAAAATCTTAAAAACCCAAAATTAGGAGAACCCATATGTTAAAATGCAAGATATGAATTTTTATTCCTCTCGGGTTACTCTAGGACAGGGTTATGGCTGTTTTCACCAAAATTGGGATATCTTCCTTAAAAATTAATGGATCAACCTATAACCACTTCAAAATTAAATATATCTCTCTCCTCTATCCAACCATGTAAGTTTTATATCACGATTCATCTGTACAAAACCATACAAAATGTTGCTACGTGACTATTACAAAGAAATCTAGAAAATTACAATCCATAAAATAACCATAACTC
Organism: Sequoiadendron giganteum; assembly: GCA_007115665.2. Classification (NCBI taxonomy): domain Eukaryota; kingdom Viridiplantae; phylum Streptophyta; class Pinopsida; order Cupressales; family Cupressaceae; genus Sequoiadendron; species Sequoiadendron giganteum. The sequence goes on along the minus strand of CM021104.1, from coordinate 594,129,290 downwards.
ATTCAAAACTTGATGAAAATGAACCAAACAAAAATAAAATGAAAATAGATTCATGTGTTCATATTTTCCAATTATTTTCAAGCATGTATTGTACCACACCAGGTTGTACTACTAAAAAAAATTTGACTGTTACAGTGAAAATTTTGAAATGGCAACACTAATTTGATCATAACTTTTGCAAACCATGATGAAATTCACTCAAACCAAAAGAAATAGAAATATAATAATATTATTCAACTTTTCCAATAAATTTTATGGCCGTACCAAATGAAATAATAGTCATAAATGCAAGAAAAACATAGTTTTGAGCATGCAAATTTGTTGTTTTCTTCATTCCAACTCTTCCCCACCTTGGTCATTAAATGCAAATTTCATAGAAAAATTTGTTAAAAATTGAATGTTCAAGTTTAAAAGCATGTAAATATTTGTTAAAGGTTATGAATTGGTCACAAATAATGTATTTGAAGTCACAAATAGGTTGCTAGGTGGGAAAAATATGGAGAAATGTATCAGTGTATAATACTATAACAAGAACAATAATGATAATGAAATGTATTGATTTAAACTTATTCATGATGCTATGAAAATTATGGTTTAAGGAAGAATTTGTAAATTCAAATTTCATAAGGGATTTTAAAGTTCAATATCACCATAGTACATATAATGACAAAATTCAATCTTGCTCATTGAGAAATGATGAAGAAAAAACATCATACTATATTATCTGGAAATATACGTATGATTACATAGTGTTTTATAAATATTGGATGCTTCAAATCACATGTATATATCAATTCATTTACATTGGAATGATTATTAGTGAATGATTTGACTTGATAAGACTAAAACTATGAAATACTCAAATCCTAAAGAAATTTAAAAAGTCTAATAGTGAATCTTTCATGAAATTATTCTTAATTTTCTTTGATTTATAATGTTGCAGGAGGAAGAAAATCCTTGCAAAGAATAATATTTTCTCGATTGTTGCCAACCTAAAAATTTAGAAGAAAATAATGATTTTTTAGTTCCTTGTACTTCAAATTTAACAAAATTTATATTCATATACATCACAATGAAGAAATAAAATACTAAAGAAACCAGATATATAATGACAAAAATCAATCTACCTTATTTCCATTATGCAAAAATAGGAAATCACCGAGTTCTTCATCCATTTCCAAATATTTTCTTATTTCAAACAATGACCAATTTTCTTCCATTGATAAAGATCTAAAAGGAATTTTATTCATCAAAATATCAAATGATACTTTTAGAGAATGGGTTCCATCATTTTCATCTTGGTCATTTGGAATCCATGTCCATTGTCCCAATTGCTGAACATGTCTCCACCTTCGAAATTGGAATCTCATGTATAAAATTTGTCTTGAAATCCAATACCTGAGTAATATATTAAACTATGTAACTATTTATATATATAAACTATTAAACATCATAAGTAATAGAATTAATAAAAAATAAACACAAAAATTTACCTGAAGACAACTGTGTCATGAGAAAATCTACATTCTATTTCTTCACCATTTTCATAGTGTACTCTTTTGTCCCACTTGAAACAAAATAAATACTTGAGCAATCTATCCGAAGGTGATTGAATACTATATGTCTATTTAGTTCTCTGAATGGATGACTCGGTTTTGAACATATGACAACAAATGTTGATTGGCATGAATACACTAATGCAGACATGATATCCTCCTTTTAACTTCATACCTGCTTGCAACTCTTCAAAATTCTTGTAGCAATAAGAAGCTATGGTTGAAGGATCTATATTTTTCCATCCAACTGAATTAAGCATTGGTAATGGAATATCTTCAAGTTTTCCATATGTTGCACCAGTTCTTGGAAGGATATATGTATATTTATAAAACCATATCCCTTGTTTGATCAGCCATGTGGAGTCTTTTCCAGCTTAAATAATTTTTGTTGGAGTTGAGAAGATACAACTTCATAGGAGCCTAGTGACCTCTGCAAGCAATAATACCTATTACAAGGAGAAGCAAAGAGAAGCAAAAAAGAAAATGCTCAAGAATGTGGAGCAATGTATTCACTCAAAATATAAAATGAATAATAATACAAAAGATAGTTTTCAACCATATATAGATGAAAACCCTAAAAAGGAAAACCCTAGGCTTGCACAATAATAATTAATAAAGTAATTAATTATTATTCACCTAATGTTAGCTTAAGTGAAAAGAGGTAAAAGGGAACTTTAAGTAATTAAAAAAATATTGTTTAATTAATAAAGTAAATAACCGATTACTCTAACAATTTCTACAACTTCAAAATCAATAGCTTGGAAGGTACTTGTAATTGACTCAATAGGTTCCCACTCCTCCCAATTTGAAATATACAAGCCCATAAGAATGAAATGCTCATTAGTAGTAAAAAAAATGTTTAATATAAAAAATAATATTGCACTAAAATAAACAATTTATAAAGCATTCTCACTTCAGTACAATAATATTTCTTACTCACAATTAGAGCCAAATCGAAAGAAGTCTATTTTTTTTGCAATTGATTCTTTCAACATCTCTTTCTTATCATAAACATGTGCAATTTTAACCTCTGATACCTTTTTACCACTTGGACTTGTTTCGAACTCTTTGATCATTCCTTTCCAATGATATTTGACATCAATTTTTTTTTGAACCTTATGTTTTCCAATTTGTAAAGGCCTCATCGTAACCATGGATTTGATAGATAAGGTCATTGGAATCCAATTGCCCTCATCATATTTTGTGTTGTAAATCACAACGGATTTCAACTCACTTGAAGGTCTTCTAAGTGCCATTTATTCTTAAAAAAATGAATTAAGAAAACACAATAAAATAAATAAATCTTAAAATAAGAAATAGAAGTTGAAGTTATATATATATATATATGCTAAAAATGTGCAATTAATTGTCACCATTGAAAAATAATATTTATATATAATATATTGAATAACTAAAATTGAAATTGAAATTGGGATCATTTAAAATCAGAAGAATGATCGGGACAATCAGAATGACAAGATTTATTTTTTTGTATTGAAAAATGCAAGTTACAAAATGAAGAAGCTGCAAATAAAACAGTACAAAATACTATTGTTGAGAGCAGCAATAACACTAAAACATACACACAAAAAATACAACTAGAGTATGTACATTATCAATATATTTCCATCTACCATATAGAGACCTAAACATTATTGATGTTGTCTTTGCAGAATATTTTCTCTTGAATACAGGGATACAAAATAAGTAGGAGGTGGATCAAAGAAATGCAAATCTAAAGAAATTATAGCAGCTGAAGAACAACTATTTTTCTTGTAACAATATATATTTTTTTTAACAAAGACTATTGTAGCTCTCATTCATGAAAAAAAATAGTTGATAAAAATAGATCTATTGTGACAATGTGAAATTTAGAAAAAAAATCACTCACAGTATTATCACTATTATCACTAGAAGCGCAAAAATGAAAGAAGTGATTAAAAACTTAATAACAAAAATATCCATAATAGAGTGTGGTAGCTCAAGGTCTTCTTGAAGAGCATGACCCTGTAATCTTTGAATTTGTGATGCAAAAGTATAATGCTCGAATAATAAATGAAAACAACTCAATTCTAGCTTTTGTAAATATCATTAAAAACAACTATAGTAAAAACAATACAAAATTTACTTCACATGTATGCTATTTTTCGGTTCATGCAACAATAGAAATGAATGCTCCAATTTCAGTCTCATTTCTATTTTTAGAACCCATGATCTCATAAAATACAAAATATGTGTCTACGGGGATTAAACATGTGACCCCCATTGCAGAATTTTTATTTTTTTATGGAGATCCTACAAGCAAATGGAATTATGAAACCCTACCAATGCTGAAACAAAAAAATGCTTAAGTTGTCTAGAGAATGAGGTAGATTAAGACTGAGGTCTACATCATCCAACCTTGCAACAAGTGTGGGTGGATGATTTTTTTAATTTTTGCAATACCTCATAAATGATATTTATGATTTTTTAATGTTTTTTTAAAATGTTTTTTATATGATTTTTTAATGTTTTTTATATTTTTTTCTTTAAGAATAATTTTTTTCTTTTGAAAATATAATATTTTATTATAGAACTAGAGCTCCAACATGCAACAAGTGTGGGTGGATGAATTTTTTTAATTTTTGCAATACTTTATAAATGATTTTTTAATGTTTTTTTAAAATGTTTTTAATATGAGTTTTAAATGTTTTTAATATCATTTTTTAATGTTTTTTATTTTTTTTCTTAAACAATAATTTTTTTTTTTTGAAAATATAAAAATTTCTATAATAGAATTTAAGAATATAAATCTAAAAAACAAAAAGAATATTTTATATTTAGAAAGATGAATGGGATAGAATAGGATATGTAGAGTTAAATTAACCATCATGAGTTAATTCATAAGATTTTAGAAACTTTTATTTTATAAAATAAATAATTTTATTTTTATTTTGGATGATGTCACCGTACAGGTTGATGTCATCTTTTAGTTGATTTATGATAACTTAAAAGGGTATGTGCAGGATCATGATGGGCCAAAAAGTGGCAATATGTAAGCCATATGATGGCCCATGTGGCTGACGACTTTTTTTTTTACTCGAAATTGATGAAAAGAAAAGGGTTTTTAGAGAAGATTCTCAAATTTCCACCAATATAAATTATGCTTTACTTTGAATTTAATAAATAATTAGTATTCATTTTCTATTAGAATTACGAATAAAGTCCTGATTGATACGCTGATTGAAAAACATCTATAAATTTCAAATGGTATCAATTTTTTTGAATCTAAAACATGTGTCACATTCTATGCTTCACATACTATAGGATTAAAAAAATAAAAATTTAATTTCATGAATTTTTGACCAAGTTAAGGTGGTTAGACAGAGGAGCTTTTATATTTTTTAAAATTTGTAATAAAAAATTCATAATTGATTATTTACATGGAAAAAAATATGAAAAAATATGAATCACATTGAGACATGAGTCCTCTACTTATATCTAAAGGCTTATAAAAAAATATTATCATTTTATTGTGGTTAGGGTGGTTAGACAGACACCTACTTCTTATTTTTACCATGAAATTTAAATACTACTACATTGAAATTTAAAATTTTCACCAAATAGATTTTTTTTTAAAATAAAGGTGTTGTAGTTTAGAAACTACATTCAATTTTATACAGATTATATTTTTACATTTTTTTGAAATAATATAGATAACGTATTCAAATTTTTACATCAAATTGTCTAACTCTAATTTTTTGTCTTTTTATTGCCACTTAAGGGCATATTTTTTTCATGATGATCCTCCACATACCCAAAAAGCTAATGATGTCATCCTTAAGAGGCCCATTTTTTATGAAAATTTCCCCTAATGGTATAGCTTAGTGGTTCAGAGGATGAGGACCACAAAATGACCCCATTCTTTGATGCTGACAACATAGGCACTACTTAGGCCTATGACGAGTGGTGGGTTGGAGCATGACCAACCCATGTCTTTCCCATTGACTACCCTACAGGCCATATTGGACCTCTTCCAGGTCATAAAGAGGATAGGGATGATGAGAAGGTAGATGGAGATATTGATGATGATGACACTATACTTGATATATTTCTAGGTTTAGATGAGGATGAGGATGGGGAGGAGGAGGATGAGGAGTCCTTGTCAATGAGTGAGGATGTCGGCGAGATAGAGGAGGATCCAGTTTCCCCCGATAGGAGAGATGCACCTTGTACTAGAGTCACTAGATTACATGTGGTGACCACATCAAAGATCCACACTCATGAGCATGGGGAGACGACTAGTAGAAGGCCATCCACACCTCCCACATAGATGCGGACCACCACTGTATAGTTATACCTCGATTGTTAGGTTGAATATCTAGATGATTATTTGATATTTATGCTTTTGTTACGCTCTTTAATGTCATGTATATGATTTATATATATATGTCATAATGTGTATTGATATCTTTTATTTTTTCCACCTTGCAAGGTCCACACGAGAGTGGCATGAGCTCTATCAATGTGTTACTAAAGAGATGGTGTTTGCATTTCACGTGGATGATGATCTACCCTTAGAATACATGACCCAATCTTCTGCGAAGCAACACATAGATCTTTGAGTCTTTTGCTAGATTGAGGACATCATATGAGCATGCGGCTAGACAAACCAACCTAGCTAAAAGAAATAATTCCACATTGTAGATAGAATTGAATGATCTCCAAGCCTCTTGAGGTCCATCAAATAGAGGGATAGGGTTCTCCCTCTGTGTAGAAATCTCAAGGTTGGAGAAAAAAAGGCTAGGCTACAGGCAGAGAGGGATCTCATAGAATAGGATTTTTTCGAGGCACTCATATGAGAGGTGGATATGAGAGGAGAGGTGTGGGGCCTTCATGCAACCATGGGGTCCTTTAGAAGGACACGTTCACATACCACCATCTCTCGACGGGGGCCGCTACTAGGCACCAAGGGTTCTAGCAGTCACAAAACCTATTAGCATTATATTCATTGATATATGTACTTGAAATTTTGATGATATATATGATATATGACCGTTTATGTTTTTATGATCTTGTGTTGAATTAAATGTCAAATGTGATTTATTAAATATCCTTTGCAAGAATTTTTAATAAATATCTCCATGATCTAATTTTTATGTGATCTAATTAAAAAAAAATCATTTTATGTTAGATGCTACATTGTGATGAAGTATGCTATGTTAACTTAAATGCACCTATGATCTAATAACATTAAATGCATATAAGGATCTAAATTAACATAATACACAAGATTTTCTTTTGAATAGTATGGTAGCTAAAGTAATAACTCAAAAAGATTGAACAATCACTTTAGAATCTAAGACACACTATTATTGTTTTGACAAAGAATGAAGCAATGCGAAATAAAACAGAATATCATCTACCTAATCTAACAACACTTCTTTAACACACTATTCAAAAGAGAGAGAACTATGCATAATACCGATTCAAATGTTTGGCATTAATAGTTTCTTTTATAGGTGTACTATCTATTTCCATTAATGTGTAAGCTCTGGACCCATAGCTTTCTTTGATTACATAAGGTTCTAACCAATTAGAGCTGAATTTTCCTTTTTCTTTCGGAAGAGCATTGACATTACGCTGATTTTCATATAACACCAAGTCACATTTATTAAATGCACCAATGATGAAATTATCATTATAACCATGTTGCATTATTTTGGAATAAGCCTGGAGATGCTCAAGAGATTTGATATCCTATTCATCAAGCATTTCAATCTAATGAAATTGTTGCTCTTTATAAGTAGTATCATCGATAAGCCTTTTAAGAGAAATTCACAATGAATGAATCTCTAGCTCTAAGGGAATTATTGCTTTAGCACCATAAACAAGGTTATAGGGGGAGTTTCCAATAGATGTTGTAATACTTGTATGGTAAATCCACAACACATAATTTATTCAAGTATACCAATCTTTTTTATGTTTACTTACTATTTTTTGTAGATTTTTCTCAAGAGTCTTGTTAGTTGATTCTACTTGCCCATTTTATTATCGGTAATATGGCATCATTAGTGATGTTGAATATGAAAGGTTTCCAAGCATTTATTCATGTCATTGTTCTTGAATGGAGTTCCATTATTTGAAATCAATGTAGAAGGGAGATAAAAGCGAGCAATAATGTGTTCCAATATGAAATGACATATTGCATCAGCTATCCTGGAACAAAGAGGGATATTGCTTCAACTATCATGGAATGAAGAGGGATAGATTCTATCCATTTTGTAAAATATTTAGTTGTAGTAATGATAAGCATATTTCCAACAAAAGATGGTGGTGATAATTTTCCAATAAGATCCAAACCCTAAACCAAGAATGGTTGAATAGGAACTTGGGCATGAAGCTCGAAAGCAAGAGAATAAACCAAATTGTTGTGCTCTTGCCATTTATGAAATTTATTCACATATTCAAAAAAGCCTTGTTCCATATGTCTCTAATAGTATCCTATACAAACGAATTTTTGAACTAATGATCTTCCTCCAAAATGTCCCTCATAAGCACCTACATGAGATTCTTCAAGCATTATAGAAATTTTGGATTGTTTAAGACATCTAAGTAAAATACCATTAAATTATCTTTTGTATTACACATCCACAAGGATTATATACTTAGATACAAGTTTTTGAAGACAAACTCGAGTGTCCTTAGTTGTAGTCTCAGGAATGGTACCTTCTTTTAGATAGTTGAATATCGTTATGTACCACTCATTAGAGTGTTTAGTATTAATTAATAACACTTCTTTTCTTTAATCATCTATTGATGATTTAAGGATCATTTAAACTATAAATGTGAAATCAACAAAAGGATCTTCAAGAGATACAAGGGAAGCGACACTTGCCATTACATCTGCATATCGATTATGTAATACCCCTCGGTTTTGATTCTTGTTCAAGTTGCTTTATGCTATGTTTGGTTGCAATTACTTTGATACTGGATATATTTTGTTATGATGTTTTGATCGTTACTATTGAGTGACAAATATTATTGTAGGATGTAGTTATCTGATTATTGTTTCACTTGCATTATGGTTTAATGATGTTGTAGAGTTAACATGAGATATTATTATGAGATTATTGGAATTATGATGGAAGTGTCAGTTTTGATGAGTGTATTGGTGAAGAGGACGGTTTTGCATCACTCACTTGCGAGCGCCCTGCGAATCTGTAATTTCTTCTTCACGGTGTGTATTATATGCTGGATATATTGTATGATGTTGTTACTTGGTTGCAGGATTGCAGGTACATGACATCGACTCCACCTGGTTTCACAGGTTTGAGCATGTCGATCCAACGGTTAAGTTGAACGGGAGATAGTAGCTAGGTAACATGTGTCAAGTCTATACCCTAGCCTTAGTGTGTCATCAGTTGTGTGTGTCGAGTCATTGTCTGTCTTGCTTCGATGTTATTTAATTATGAAGAATTCTTGATTTGGAAATAGATATTTAGAATAATTGCATTTAAATCATGTTGATGATTATTTAATTTAAATAATGTAATGTGGATAAAAGTTTATACTTAAATTAATTAATTATATTTAGTTTATTTAATTAATTAAATTTGATCCAATGGGTTGAATTTAGTTATTAAATAACTAAATTAATTAATTAAACGTGATGCAAGAGAATGAAAGGAAATAAAAGAATTGAAATTAATTTTGGAATTTTATATAGACGTGTGGGAATTAAATTAGAAATTGTAATTAAATGTTTATTTGGGAAATTGGTTGCAACTTTGGAAATTAATTTATTATTTGAAATTTCATTTTAAATTGAAAGTGGGTTTTTGAAGAGTGAAATTGAAATTTGAAATTGAAAGTGAAATTGAAATTGAAATTAAAATATCTAATTTGCATGTAATGTGAATTAGGGTTGTAAATATTGAAATTGAAATTGAAATATCTAATTTGCATGTAATGTGAATTAGGGTTGTAAATATTGAAATTGAAATTGAAATATCTAATTTGCATGTAATGTGAATTAGGGTTGTAAATATTGAAATTGAAATTGAAATTGAAATATCTAATTTGTATGTAATGTGAATTAAGGTTGAATTAGGTATTTTTGATTTATAAGAATATATGTTTTAATTTTAGGGAGGAAAGTTTTAGAAAAATACATTTTTACAGCAGGGAAGAAATTTTGGAAAATTTGTACAAGGGTTTGAAGAAAGTTTGATTGTAGAATTGATTGAAGGAAAGATTGTTTGCATTTGTTGGATTTTGGATTGGATTCATTGGAGGATTGAAGAGAATTCAAGAAATCTTTGGAGGAGGCTTACATCAGAAATTCATCTCTTCCTGTAGCTTCTTATACCAGGTTTTCCTCTTTGTGTTTTATTGTTCTTGATTGTTTTCTTTAAAATAATAATGATTAAAGATTTGTTTGTTAAATCTGTTTTAGAAAACAAACTTGATATTAGAAGAAAAGAATTAAATAAATTTACAGCCTTTGCTTGTGAAAATTCTTGAGTGAAAATTGTGAAAACTTTAGTTGAATTTAAATTATTTGGAGAAATTGATTTTATTGTTATTGAAATTAAACATAGAGATTGAACAAGGCATTTAGAATGTTTTTAGAAAATGAAACCCTCTGTTATTATTAAAAATCGGATTTTAAAATCTACAGTATAGTTATATTTTCATGGTAAAATGGTCTGATTGCGTTGCCTATAACTTTACTTTCAAAAACTGGGTTTTCAAGAAATTTAAAGGGTTTTTGTATTTTGATATTTTATTAACCTTGTTCAAAAATCTCAAATACCCAGATCATAGTTTTTGAGTTATGCTTAAAACATGAGACTGCTATTAAATTATTTTCCCATGGCTGTTCTGAAAATAAAATAATAATAAATTGATATTTATAAATATTAATATTTTATGTATTGTTATTATAATATTAAAATATTATTTAATAATATTTTATATTATAATTTATAATACTAAAGTATTATATTTATTTATATTATTTTAAATAAAATTTGTATATTAGATTAGTGGAATTAAAATTATAAATGTATGGGGAAACTATTGTTTATTTTAAAATGGCATGTTAAAGTTTAATTGAAGGAGTTAAATATTTAATTTAAAGAATGCATAATTTAAAATTGAATTCTGAAATTTAAATTCATATGTAAAAGGTCCAATTATTAATTTGATTTAATTGAAAAAATATATTTATATTTTGAAATATTGATGATAAAGGATATTTTATTTTGAATTAATCAATTTGATATTTTGCAAAGGATAGAAGATATGTTAATAATTAAATATATCTAAATATATTAATTTATATTTAGTATATATATATATATATATATATATATATATATATATATATATATATAAGGTATATATCCATTTGAGAGAATAAATAATATTTTATCTTATTTTATTCTGTTGTTTGCAAATTGGGTATTATTAGTGTTTTAAAAGAAATGATTAGTATGTGTAGAAAATGTATAGAGAAAGATATTTTTTAATAGAAATATTTACTTGATTTAAAAAGGAAATGGTTATTTTGTTAATATGATTGAAGAAAACATATTGAGATGTATATATATATCCATGAGTATTTTCAATCAGTATTTACCTTGTTTTTTTTTAAGTGTGTGTGATTTAGTTTTGCATGAAGAATTTAAAAGATAAGTTTTGAATGCGTAGTCAAAGAGATAAGCCAAAAGATATTTTTATACATTGATGAAATTTCATGTTTTTAAATAGATAGTTGAAGAGACATAGATTCCGGATAGAAAATTGAAAAAGATTGTTTGCAATAGTGTTAGTTTACATTAGAAGTAAATTTAGGAACTATCTCTATTGAAAAAGGCAAATAGTTATTATGTTTTATTTCCATAGAACAAATTAATCGTTATGATTGGAATATTAAAGAATCTATATAATTGAGTTTATTAATTTATATGTTTGGTGTAGATATAATATGGAACATGTAAAATATGTCAAGGGTAAATTCATTATCGTATTTCGTTTTTATAAGATGTATGCAATGTATTATTGAATAGAGATTTAAAAATGGATTGATTAGGGTATATGGAAAATGGATAGAGAAACAATATGTTATTATATTAAAGTGATTGAATGTTTAAAATAGAAAATTGAATGAGATGTAAGATTTGGTTAGGAAATGGAAAGAGTTTACTTGCATGGATTTGTGTCGATTTAAAAGTAAATTAAGAAGTTGTTTTTATTGATGAAGCAATCAATTATGTTATTTATTAATTTTTATTTAGATTAATTGAATCATTGTGATTGGATTATGAAAGAGATATGGATTTAGTATATCCAAAAGTAGTATCTTCCTCATGCTTATCTTAAAGGATTTAATTCTTTGTATTTAGTAAAGGGAAGTAAGTTTAATTGTTTTAGATTTTCAATAATGAAAAGGGAAATAGGGGTTATAATTATTTTAGATGATTTACTTATCATGTCTTTGACTTTGTCAACACTACCTATTGAATGAGTATGGATTTAGCAAATCCAAATATTAGATTTGATTGATGACTTGAATGTTTTTGTTGCTATGTCATCAAGTTGCATTGTTGATTTTGGGCTTTAGTGTCAGTCCTAAATTATAAGTCTTCCAGAAGAACTTAGAGGATATGAGTTGTTGAATCTTTGTGCCATCCAGTTGTTTTCCTTTGGGTAGTGCATGGCGTCTTTTCATTTTTACCCAGTTTTCATGAACGGGGATGTTTGCACCTCCTTTGTTTAGGAGCGGATTATGGGATCTGTGTCTCCTTGTATGGAGTGACCTTGTTATGTGGTTTCATCTTGTTGCCTCTTGTGAAAGGAGTGGACTATGTGTTGTTGCCTCCAAGATATTTGGAGTGAGATCTTTTGTACCTCCTGTGAAAGGAGTGGACTATGTGTTGTTTCCTCCAAGATGTTGGAGTAAGTTTCTATTATGTGTATCCTCCTTGTGTTGGAGTGGATTATAATGCCTAGTTGGTATGCACTTGTGGTTCCCTTGGTGGATTGTTTTGATGTGTGTTGTCGAATAGAAGAGTAGCTTCTGTTAGGCGCCAGAACCCAAAGAGGTAAACTGGATAACCTTCAGGAGTGATTTAATCAAGTGATAATTTAAATAATGTACTTAGAAGATTAGGACTAACTTCTCACATTAATCAAGATAATTTAATCCTCACTCATAGACGCAAGGGCTTGTTTAGACTTGGGATGAGCGAGAAGGCCTGGAATGGCAAGATCAACTATCTTGCTCTTACGAGAGGTAGTTGATTCCGCATGAGTGAGTATGAGTGCCGGGATTTGGTTGAGGCCACCAGGATTACTTGTGCCAGAGCCTATGAAGAATGCCCAGAGGAGATCTCATGACAAACCTTGCGATGACACTCTATCTATGACAACTGTTGTTAATTATTTTATGTGTATGGTTATTAGAACATACTTGATCTACTTTATGTCTGGAAGCAATGTGACCTATGTCAGTGATGTTGGAGTTGTACTTGTATTGTATTTGATTTGTACTTGTATTATATTTGAGTGGTATTTGATTCGTACTTGTATGGTGAATGAATAGTACTTGTTAATTCATTTGGATGGTTATGTCAGTTTGAGTCAGTATGAGTCTGCCTTTGGTTAGAGGTAGTAGATCTTTGTCCATGTTACTTTGTTACTATCTCCTAGCATGGGGGGTGGGCTTTCAGGTACCACATTGGTTGGGTGGAATATGCACCAAAACCATTGGATCCCCATCGATCTTCAGTACTTGGTGGTGAGACATCTAGATGGACAGCTCGTGGTTCTTGTTGTATTATCTTGCATTGTAATATTTTAACTTGTATAAGTTATTTTATCTCTCTTATGATTATGAGCTGGAGTTATGTAATTGTAATCCTATGTACTATTGCCTCATTCTGGGAATGAGTGATGTAACTATTGGTTTAAGATAATGTTTATGAGATTGTATCTCGGTTGATTATCTTATTATGTTATGTGGTATTCTTGTGATGTATGATGGTGATTTCATAAAGTTCATAAGGCTATGGTTATATGTATTATATATGTGTGGGTTTAAGTAATCCTAACCTTGTAGCCTTAGAGGTTGTTGTTAATTAGTAAGTGAATGTGTATGGTAAATGCACTTTATAAAAAAAAATTAGTTCGCTTAAGATGTTAATTGCAACTTCCTTTAGGGTTGCAAGGCGGGGCATTACAAATTATCCTTTTGTGGTATGTTTTCGATCGTATATGAGTCAAATTTATCTAATAGTGTCATTGTGAGCTCTTTATATTGAATGAGCTTATCATGATTTTCTTGATATGAACCATTTATTTGTTTAATAACTAGCAGGGAATCACCAAATATAGAAATATGTTTGACATCTATTGCTAACGTTGCATGTATACCAACTATTAAAGCTTCATTATTTGCAGCATTATTTCTACATAGGAAGTTTAAATAGAAATATAATGGAAAAGGCTTACCTGGAGGAGGAAATAATATAACCCTTACCCCGAAGCCAGTGCAAGACTTAGAACCATCAAATTATAATTCCCATGTTTATTTTTGTTTTTGAATAGTCAACATATTATCATTAGGGAATGAGTCTATATTAGGTAACACTAAGGAAGAGGGAGCATCGACTAATTGGTCAATCAAGGATTGTCCATTTATTACGTTTCGAGAGATAAATTTATGATCAAATTTAGTTAACATAACCCACTTAGCTAAGCATCCCGATAAATTTATTTTAGCAAAAATGTGCTTTACAGGATTGGATTTTCTCACCACATGAATTTTTGCATTCAATAAGTAATGTCTAAATTTACTAGTAGAAAATACGAGAGCTAAAAACTATTTTTCTATCATTGTATATCAATTTCATCTTGTTGATCCAATAATGCTGCGAGAGCATGGGCTAATGCTACTGCATAAAGAATAAATGGTTTGTCTTGCATAGTAGGTTGTAAAATAGGTGAAGTAGGAAGGTAATATTTCAAAATCTCAAAGGCTTGTTTACAATCCTCATTCTAATTAAACTGAACCTCTTTCTTAATAATTTGTGCAAAGGGTAATGTTCGGTCTACTAAAGATGCTACGAAATGACGGATAGCTTGAATTCTTCCTTGTAGAGTACACAATTGATAAATATTTTTAGGAGGTGGCATCTTAATGATAGCATAAATTTTCTTTGGGTCCACCTCAATGCCTATGTGAGATACTATAAAACCTTAAAAAAATCCACTATCCACACCAAAGATACTTTTTTTGGATTCAATCTCATGTTATAATTTCACATTATTTCAAATATTTTTTGAAGGATATTCAAATTGTCTTGTAAAGTTTAATATTTTTCTAGAATATTATCAACATAATCTTCCAAAATATTGTGTATGTAATCATGAAATATCAATGTCATAGCTCTTTGATATATTGTGCTTGTGTTCTTTAATCTAAAAGGCATAACTACTCAACAAAATTTTCCCCAATCTGTAGTAAATTTTATCTTGAGGGTTGATAAAGATTTGATTATATATAGAAAATACATCCATGAATGACATAAAATAATGTCCCACAGTCGAATATATTATCATGTCAATATTAGGAAGGATAAAATCATCTCTTAAAGGTGCTTTATTCAAATCACAAAAGTTCATATACATCCTAATATGATTATCAAGTTCTGCAACTACAACAGTGATTGAGATCCAAGGAGAATAATCAATAGGTAAAATCAATCCAACTTCAAGAAGTTTTTCAATCTTAGACTTAACCAATAAAGCTATCTTAGAACTCATCTTTAATATATTTTATCTTCCTACTTTATATCTTATTCAAGAACTATGTTGTGTGTCACTATCTTAGCATTGATACCCAACATATCAGAATAAGTCCAAGAAAAAAGTTCATGAAATTCATGAAGTAATGTTACATGTTATTCTTTTTAATCTTCATCAAGGAACTTACCTATTTGAATCACTCTTTCTTCATTAGTTGCATCCATTGGTATGTTGATTATATCTCCCAAAGGAAGTCCATTTTGTTTCAAATTTTAGGATTGTATTATTCTGTGTCATTGTCAATCCTATTACTTTCCTTCTTTTCATCCACTTTTTTAGCACTGACCATAGCACATGTGACCCATTTCCTTTTAGGAGGAGTAAAGGAATTTTCATAAAAATCCTAACATTTCTTTCAAAGATTCATCATCTTCAAAGTATTTCAATGATTCTTTGCATATTGTATCAATCAATTTAGGATGATTGAAAGTGAGAGTTGTCTTAGTAGAGTTATACATGATAGTGTTGATGTTGAGTGAGGTTATTTTCATTTCTTGTGTTATCTTAGAATGATAATCCCACACCATTTTTTTTTCTTGTGTGTTAGGCTCTATAGGAACACAAATGCCTTATTCTTTCCTTCCACATCCTTTTTCACTGTAACCAAGTTGTTTTACGAGCTCATAACCTATTCCATAAAGTTTCTCCATCTCTTTTGAGTTTGGTGGTTGTTGGTAGTATATTTCATCAAAGTTCTTTGTATATCTTGTGTCTTCTTCTAGAGTAGATGAAGTAGACACTTGTGAGTTTTCTTTCAAATTTTGCAATGGCATTACCATTGGTCCTTTTTTCTTTTCGGTTTCTTTTGTTGTAATTTTGTATTCTCCCATGAATTTTGGTGTGAAATTTAAGGAACTTCAATATTCTTCTAACAACTTACCGAATTCATCAATGTTCTTCTCGTGTTCTTCTTCCTTTTTGATTTCCACTTTTTGTAGTTTGTATCAATGCTTTCAAAGGATCATATTTTTCTTTCTTGACATGCAAACAACTTTCAGGTTCAGGATCAGACTTGAGTGTGTAATTTTTTTTTTCATATACATACTTCATTACACAATGAAGGGTAGAATGCACTCCACTCATTTCATGAATTAATGGTCTCCCCAAGAGGAGATTGTAAGAAATATCATTTGTAATGTTACTTTCCTAACTTTAATATGTAATGTGATGACTCCAAGGGGTTGTTTTCCTATATTATCAAACCCATGGATATACAAATAATCAGGAACAATGTCACTCTTATCCATATCAATCTTCTCCAAAAGGCTCACACTACACACATTAAGGGTCAAACCATTATAAACAAGGGTTCTCTTTATCATGATTCGATTAACATAGGCTATTATAATGAATACATAATGTCATTTATTAACTTCCAAGGAGGGTAATTCTCTTTGGTGAAAAAATATATCTAAATTAACCTTATTCATTCCTTGAACAAGTGCTATCACATCATTTGAATTTTTATTAGGAGGAACCATAACTTTTTACAAGGTTTCTTGAAGCATTTGTGGTAATTTTGTGAAGCTTGAATAAGATCCCATAGGGATATCTTAGCGGGTGTATTCTTAAGTTTCTCAAAAAGATCGTATTCCTTTCCACTATTCGAAGTTAAATGAGGAGTGCTAGGCAAGATAGGTTGAGGAAAAGGTAATGAAAGAGGATTTGTTTGTTGTTGCCTATTATTCCTTGTATTGTATGTGCATGAGCAATGGTATTGTAATCCATTTTTTGTGAAGCATTGTTATTGTCAAGTGAAGTCTTGTTTTTAGGTGATTCTAGGATGAGAATGGGTTTGTTTTGAACTTGAGGTTGTTGTGAGGGAGGATAAATGATAAGTTGAAGTGTGATTACATTAACGTATTTTTGTTTCAATTTGTCATAACAAGCCTTAGTGGATGCACCTTGCAAGATGAATTCCTCAAGGGCTTCATATAACATGTCAAAGTCATCAATACTAAAGGGCTTGAGGGATAAGTTAACTTTCAAAAATATATTTGAAATAATAAAATAACTATTCTTTCTCCAAGGGTCTTGTTTGATATTTTTGATGCTTTTTGGTTTTTGTTTTTGTTTTCTAATGATTACAAAATGTAAACTAACATATCTAATGATGCAAGTGATGCTGAAAATGAAAGAAAAGTACATAAATATGACACTAATTTTAACTAAAATATGCAAGAAAATATTTTCCCAATGTTGCAAAATCTAGCTAAATGAACAAAAAATTGAATACGAAAAAAAACTATTTCGAGAAACTACTTTTCAGGTTTGATAACAAAAATAGAAATGCAAACCAGAGACTAAAACCACTAAATTCTTTTGCTCATAAAATATGTGCAGGGACTCATTCGCTCTACGACAAATGGGTCCCAGATTTGGATTTGTTAAATTTGAATTTTGTTTTTATAAGGCGATCCTATGTGTTTGTTGTTTTAGATCTATATAGACATTTCTATAACTTTTCTAGATTTTAGGCTTCTAAATGTAAGGTGGACTATGGTTGAATGATGAAAACTATGACTAAATTTAATGTGGAATATGAATATAAATTATTGAATGATGACATCAATGTTAATACTATGCAAAACAAACTCATATCTAATGTATTTTTTTTGTATTTTTAGTGATTTTAAGCAATGCAAACATGCAAATTTATCCTAAATAAATTTTTCACTAATGCAAGATTAAAGCACCCTAAATGTAATGTAAACTATTGCAAAACTAATATCTAGGGTTGAAAATACTCTAATTTTCAAAATTTTGTTGTACGTGGTCGAGTTCACAAAAATAAAAAGAAAGAAAATAAGGTGCTCCTAACATGTCTCAAAATGGAAAGGTAGATCCAAATAAAGACAAAGAGGTCCTATCTTCCTTAATTCATTTTGAAATGAGATCCAGATAAAACATTAGCTAAAAACCCTTAGGAGAGTCAACCTAAGATGTGAATCTTTAGATTTCTCTTTTTGCTAGGATGGGGGTTTAGGTCAAGTAGTATCTTAGGGAGATGAAATTGAAATAGAAAAAAAACTGTAAACATAGATCCACAAAGTGAAATGAAGATATTTATCATAGAACAAAAAGAATTTTTTTTTTTTTTGAAAAAATGAAGGTAATAAATGTTGTGTGCATATCAATTTTTTTTGTTTTTGCAACCCTAATAGGATCTCATTCCCCCTTTGGAGAATGGGTCTTGGTATAAATTGTGAAGACCTATTTCCTTTGTAACCTTAATAGAGACTCATTTTCCCTATGGTGAATGGGTCCTAGTAGGCCCAAAAAAATCTAAATCTGAATTTGAAGTTCTAGACCTGCAATTCCTTCCTGTAACTTAAAATCCCCACTTTCAGATCTAGATCTGCCAATAATTTGCAAAACAATTTTGATGTTTGTTGGTGGATAGGTGTTGGCCTCATTCAAACCCCAAGCTTCCTAATTAAACCTTGATGATGAATATAAATCTTAAACATAAAATGTGTGTGCAATACTAACCTTAAGTTTGTCTAAGATTAAGATCTCTAGTGATGCAAATAAACCCTACTCAAGTGTATTAGAATAGGATCCAATGCAAAAGACCTACTTTAGGAGATCTAAAATCTCCTTAATAAGTCATAAATATGAATATAAATCTCATTAGCTTGAAAATAGAATGATCATGGAAGATGGAATCACTTACAAAAAAATTCATTAGCCTTGGTTGAATCTCATAGTTCTTCTCCCAAAACCTAGAATCCAACATGATTCTCCATAGCAATCTATCATCACCTCTTCAATAATGCTTGATCTTTGACAAAAAAAAAGAACTTAAATACCTACAAAACACTATAATTCTACTCCAACACTTCACTCTTGCTTTATCTTTCAATATGAATGTTTGATCTCATGAAAATTGCTTAGAAATTCTTCTCTCTCTCTCTAGTTGAAACAATGAAAATAACCTTGTATTTATACATAACTTAAGATTAATTCCTGAAATTCAAATATCACAAGCTGACATCAAATCATGGATTTAAAATCATTAAAATAGCACCAAAAACATATTTCAAATATGGGTCCTAGGTCTGATTGAGGACCCATTCGCCATGTAATGAATGGGTCCTAGGCCACTTACCTAGGAAACACATTGGACAAGGTGAAATTTTATGTAAAAATAGGGGCCTAGAACCAAGTGAGGACCCATTTTCCATGTGGTTAATGGGTCCTAGGTAACCTACCTATGACACACACCTTCTCAAATTAAATGTTGTGTAATGAAATTTATGAATGTTAGGTTTTATCTCTCAGAATTTACATTTAATTAGACTTGGATTTGAATTAAAGGGGCCAATCAAGGAAAATTAACCTCAATTAATTAACAACCCCCTCTATATTAGTGTTGAATTGTAAAGATACACTTTGAAACACCCTAAATAAGGAATAATTAAGTCCATTTAGTTAAAAAGGGCCCTAAACTTAATAAGAATGTGTAAAACACTTTACAACACTAAATTAAGGAATTAATAAGCTCATTTTAATATTAATTATTCCTAAATAAAGTGTGAAAAAGGGATAGTTTTTTTAATACTATAAGTAGTATAATGCAAGAAAACCACGGAGATGTGGGATTTTGTCACCAAAAATTGTATACCCTTGAAGAAAAGGACAATTTTATGCATGTTTTGGTACTACTTTACGTCCCCTTTCATCAATAATCACCCTAAAACATCATTTGTAGGCCCTTAAGGTTCATTAGTTTTGACTTTGAGGCCTATTATACCTGAGGAATCAATCAAACCTGAACAAACAACATAAAAAATATTCAAAAATCACTAATCCCACTTCAAAATCCATTAGTGGGACTAGGTCGCCCAAGTTGGCGACCTAGTCCTCCTTTTTGAGGATTTTTGCATTTTAAGCGGAAAAATGTATATTTTGCCAAAATTCCTGATCGATTCTAGCATTTTGGTCAAAATTGCTGACAATTAGGTTTTTTTCTTATAAATAGTTGTTCTTAGGTCATTTTGTAGGCTTCTCTTGGTCATTTTTTCACAACCAACTTTAAGAATCAAGTGCAAAAAATCTTCCTCAAGAAGATTCATCTCTCTCTCACAACAAAGTTGAAGCTTTTGGACAACAAACTAGAGCTTTTTGCAAGTCTTCAAGCTCATTTCACATTCAAGATCACACATTTCCAAAGGTTGAACATAGATGCCTATGGAGATTCATGGAGAAATCTAGGTTGAGGAGGTACAAATAGCCACCAAAATCACACCTAAAGACTATTTTCAAAGTGACTCCATCTTCTAATTTCAACCCATCTTAATATTTAAGGTTTGCATCTCATTTTCATTCCTTTTACATAAATTTGTAATGTTTTAGGGTCTAGGATTGAAGGC
This sequence comes from Sequoiadendron giganteum, assembly GCA_007115665.2. Taxonomy (NCBI): domain Eukaryota; kingdom Viridiplantae; phylum Streptophyta; class Pinopsida; order Cupressales; family Cupressaceae; genus Sequoiadendron; species Sequoiadendron giganteum. The sequence continues at coordinate 594,108,505 of CM021104.1, read as the reverse complement.
TTGCATCATTCAAAATCTGTTGCATGCATCTTATTCTAGCACAATAGAATAGGGTTTTGTCTTATTTCAGGTTTTCCTAGTTTTAGACACACTTAGGGCTAGGGTTTATGAAGATTTTATATCTCTTTACAAGTTTAAATACAAACTAGGGGTTTGTCCAAGGAAAACCCCACATTAGAAACCCAAATATATTCAGTTGTTTAGGTTACTTTGCAGGTCTGAGTCTAGATTCCCATGAGGAAACAAAGTGCAGATCATAGGCCACCGTGTCCACTTTCAGTTTTCCAAAAAATCTGAAAGGGACTAGGTAACCAAAAGTGTTGACCTAGTCCCACTCGGGGTTCTAGACAAAGATTTTTACTTATTTGAGCACCCAATTGGCTGAAATGGGATTTGGAGCATTTTTCCTAGGAAGGGATTAGGTCGCCCAACTTGGCATAAGTGTCCCAGTTGACTCAAAACTTAGATTTTCCAAGTTTCCAGAGGCTTCTACAATTTGTACCTTGGCCATCTTCAATTTATAGGTACACTTGATTAAATTACTAGGTTATTTTGCTTAGTTTAGTCTTTATTTTATCATTATTATATTACATCATGTGTTTTCCAGCAATATAGATTCTCTTAGTTTATATTAAATAGTTAGGTTTAATTATCACATTTCAACATTTAGCACATTCAACACATATTCAATCCCCAACATTGAATGAATCACAAGATTTATGCTCCCCCATAAAAGGATATCTTGTTCCTTCTAGGTGAAAACCCTAGAAAGTTGTAGGGGACCAATTCCTTTACCCAAAGCATAAATTTTGTTGTTCATTTTGGTGAACCCACATTTAGATACATTTTACTTCTGATTTAGTCTATATTTGTGTCCTAGGAACTCTTTCTTTAGCATTTAATTGCATGTTTCATTGCTTAAAAAGGAATCCTAAAGTTTCATATCATGCAGTGGTGAAAAATGTGGAATTTGTCAAAACCAACTTGAGAGTCCAAGAACACGTGCATGCAAAAGGATACCCATCACAGGGAAGAGAATGGAAGAAAAAAGAAAATGAGGATTTGAAGCTTTGAAATATGGAGATATTATATAATCAAAACAATCAAATGAATGAAATATACAATCGATCAATCCTTAAGAAAGGAGATCATGAAAAAACTAAAGGTAACCCTAATAGGTAAACATTTAATAATTAATATAATTATTAAATGTCACATTATGCAAATTAATGTGAAATCTTAAGAGAGGAATAAAGGTAACTTAATTAACATAACTAAGTTAAAAACTTTACTCTAACACCCCCCCTTAAGATGAGAAAGAGTGCCACTACAAAAATGTGCAAGAAATCAAAGGTAACTACAATGTATGAAAGAAAACAAGGGTCCCGACAACTAGGCCTGATCAGGTACCCGAATACAACCAAATCTCTATAAAGTGGACTAAAAGAGAAAACCACATGGGAAAAACTCTTCTCCAAAAAGAGATGAAAACAACATGCTAAAAAAAAACATGAACAAAGGAAGGCCTCATTGAGACCCCCCAAGGAAAACTTCCTTCACCTCGATCATAGAGCACAACTGAAGATAGCATGGCAATGACAAAGGCTTAGTGAAGATGTCGGCAACCTGCTCCTCGGTAGGAATGTACTCCAAGATAAGAGAACCATCTTGAATCAACTATCTGATGAAGTGCATGTGGATCTCAATGTGTTTAGTCCATTGATGCTCCACTGGGTTGCCGGAAATGTTAATAGCACTCTGATTGTCACACCAAAGAGTAGTGGGACAATCAGGAGAAAAACCAAACTTAGTCATCAACTTTTGAAGCCATAAAATCTCCTGACTAGCTACAACTGCTCGATACTCAGCCTTTGTAGATGATAATGCAATAGTAGATGGCTTCTTGCAAGACCATGTGATAAGACTAGAACCAAGACAAAAAACAAAGCCAAAAGTAGACTTTCGATCATTGACATCACCAACCCAATCTGAGTTAGTGAATCCAACAATGTGATGAGCTCCAGATGTATAGTGAATGCCATAAAATGTGATACCCTGAATGTACTTCAAAATATGTTTGGTAGCTTGCCAATGACTCTCATGAGTATCATGTGAGAATCGAGAGACAAGTCCAACCACAAAGGAAAGATCAGGATGAGTGTGCGTCAGATACAACAAACTGCCAACCAACTGCCTATATGAAGTGGGATCTACTAAAGGAGTAGAGCAAGCAATAGAAAAAATGACACCTGATTGAAAAGGAGTGGGGGAAGGCTTGCAATCAAGCATGCCAAATCACTGAAGCATATCAAGAGCATACTTCTTCTGAAGTATGAAAATCCCATCCAAAGAATGAATAACCTATAGGCCCAAAAAATAGTGTAGAAGACCAAGATCTATCATCTCAAACCGCTCCATCAAAGCTCTCTGAACACTCTGAATCATGGAGGATGAGCTACCTATAATAATGAGATCATCAAAATATATCACAAGTATCAAAAGATTACCCTCATGACGTTGAATTTACTCTGTGTGATCGAAATGACATGTGAAGTGAGAAGCAAGAAAAAAGGAGTCCATCTTCTCATACCAAGCCCTAGGAGCTTCTTTGAGACCATACAATGACAACCGAAGTCTACAAACCAAAGAAGATTCCTGCACAAAAGCTTGAGGCTGCTCCATATAGATCTCCTCATGTAGGTCCCCATGCAAGAAAGCACTCTTCACATCCATTTAAAACACTATCCATCCCTGAGAAGCTGCAAGGGAGAGTACAAGGTGAATAAAATTCAACTTGGCAACATGAGAAAAGGACTTAGAGTAATCAATACCCTCTACCTGAGAAAACCCCTTCACAACAAGACAAGCCTTGTACTTATCAATTGAACGATCTGCAACATACTTGGTACGGTACACCCACTTGCACTAAACCAGCTTTCTCCCTTTTAGAAGAGAACAAAGATCCCAAGTGTTATTCTTCAACAAAGAAGAATACTCCTCATCCATGGCCCTATCCCACTCATGGTGACCTTTTTCCTCTATAAACTTTAGAGGATCATCCAAAATAGCATGACTCAAAAGACTAGTACCAATTGTCTGAGCATGAGTACAATGAGTATCAGAAGGATCACTTGCCAAAGCTCCAGCTGCCTCAACATTAACACATGCCCACTTAGGAAAATTTTAAGTATCTTGTGGTGGTGGAGATGGGGGGTCATCATTTGTATCATCCTCGAAAGATATGTAATCCTCAAGAGGTGGAGAGGAAGTAGGAGGCATTGAGGGAGAAGCTGGTGATGGAGGATCCATCTGAGGATAGCATTCATCAAACTAGACATATTGTCAAAACAAGACCTCTCTGGAATTAGGATCAAACAACCTGTATGCCTTAACATCCTCACAATAGCCAAAAAATATGAGTGGTCAGCTCTTCCTCTCCATGGATTTTCTCTGAGCATCCAGAATAAATGCCCAAGGCTCACTACCAAAAAATCAGAATGTAGAAACATCAGGCTTGACATGAGTCCAAGCCTCCTCAGGAGTCATGTGTAGTAATGCCTTATGATGCATTCGATTATGAATGTAGTTGGCAAAATTGACTACCTTAGCTCAAAAGGAAGCATCTGTAGCTCGAGATTGTATCATACAATTGGCCATCTCTCGTAAAGTTTTTTTCTTTCACTCAACAACACCATTCTTCTGAGGGGTGTATGGAGCTGTAAATTGATGCTATAAACCATGCTCAGTGCAAAAATCTCTAAAAGCCTAATTAACATATTCCCCCCCGTTATTGGTGCATATCCTCTTGATAGAAATTCTAGACTTCTTCTCCACAAATGTCTTAAAAATCCAAAATGAATCAAAGACATCAGATTTGTACTTCAAAAAATACACCCATGTATGCCTAGAGAAGTCATCTATAAATTTGAGCACATATTGGGCACCAAAAAAAGGAGTGGATAAAGACATAAGATCGTTGTGAACCAACTCCAAAGGTGCCTTAGCATGTGAGGCTCTACCCATAGGAAAAGGATCTCGGTGATGCTTTCCAAGAGCACATCCGTGAAAAACACCATTAGTACAGGATATCTGGGGAAGCCCAATCACTAGTGTCTGTGTTCTCATCTGCTAAAGATATCTATAATTGACATGGCCAAAATGCTCATGCCAAATATTTCTCACTATGTCTGCATGAGCTATAAGAGAAGTCTGAACTATTTGAAATCTCAAAGCCAACAAAACTGTATAAGCAAGTCTCAGGATCTGCACTCCTAGTAGAAACAACCAAATCAGGATCATGGAAATCTTGAATAACCACATCATGTAGTGAGAACTATATTGTTTCACCAGTTCCAGAATGAAAAATTTGATAAACAGAAAGGGGGTTTGTAGAAATAGAAAGAAGCAAAAGAGCATCCTGTAGACAACCACCAACAAAAGAAATAGTACCAGAACCTGTAACTAAAAGTTGTGCTAAGTCACCAACTGCAATCTATGAAGTATCACTGTGGGCAAGGGTGGTGACCATCTCCTATGAGTGATTCTTATGGTGTGAAGCACCAGAATCAACAATCCAAGTGGATCCTGAAGATACAAATCGAGTATAAAGAGCATGTCCTTTTCCTATAGAAGAGGAAGGAGGAGAAGGTGAGGAGATATGATGTTGCTGCATGATTTCCTCTAAAGCCTCTAATCATTTCCAACACCTAGAAACTCGATGTCCTTCCTTCCCACAAAAACTACAAGGATCACCTAAATACTTCTTAGTCTTGGAGGAAGACTCACCAAACTTTGAATATTTTCCTTGTTTTGGATTGTACTTTGGTTTTGAATTTGACTTTGGAGGTGGCTTGGATGAAGTCTCACTGCCAACTAAATTTGTCTTGCACTTCGGTTTTTGACGCTTCTTTTCTCTTTATGTTTGAGCAACAAATGCATGGTTCTTTGATCCTATGAGAGAATCTAATTGTGTGAGCTTGGCTTGCTCTTGAGTCAACCGATCACAAAACACCTCAAAATTAGGCATGGTGAATCGATTGCCCAATGCATCCATAGTGGCATTGAATGTAGATGAGAATATCTGAAAGTTCCCACAAAGCTTTGACAAAATTAGGTAAATACACTCTATATCAGTCTTAACCTTACCACAACTTTGTAAAAGAGATCTTTGTTGTTTGAATTTGATCAAAAAATCCTCAATAGTGGGAAAAGAATAAGGTACAAGTGAATTCAACTCTGCCTCAATCTCGAGTGCACAAAACTGAAATATGGTACCAAATATGTCATTGAACTTGGTCCACATTTCAAGAGGACTGTTACACCCATCAAGATGAAACAAAAAGTTGTTTGAAACATGCAAGGAAATCAAACCCATAGCCTCATCCATCTTATTTCCATGCTGCATAACCTCAAATGGCCTGGTCAAAATAAGTTGAATCGTATCTAATCAGGACCACAGCCCCTTTGATCTGAGAAGACATGTCATGAAAGCCTTCCATATATGGTAGTTATGTGGTGTGAGAAGGTCAATAGTAGAAGTGTTTTCGGCCATGTTTGGAGCGGTTTAATGAATATTTTAATGTGAAAAGTTTTTGGTTTTTTGAAGTAAATGACATAAATCAAGAAAAAAGACTCCCCCCACAATACAAAAAACCAAACCCCAGTAGAGATTTTTCAGTGGAAAATAGGAAAAAGGTAAAAAAGGTTTCAGACTGAATCTCATGTACTTGATAATTTTTCTAAAAAATAAAATAAAATATTTGAATAGAGCGTGTTCAAAGCTTTTTGACACCTATTAGTTTTCAAAAAATTGAGCAAAAATGACCAAGTTATGTCCTCTGGAGTGGAAAAAAAACATCTAACTTTGAATGCGAAAAAATACAGACAAATTATAAAAGTTGAAAAATATCCTACACCATCATGATGGGCTCGGAGCCATCTTTCTAACGCCTATTTTTTTTTTTAAATCAAAGAAAAAATGCCCAATATATGCCCGTTTGAGTGAAAGGAGGTTAAAAACAAATTTTGGAGGGGCCTGGAGGCTTCTTGGTGGCGGATGATGCATGAGCTGAGCGCGGTCGGTGCGCAGGTGACACTGCTAGTTGGTGGCATGACAATGGTTGTTGGGCAACGACGGTGGTCGAGCGGTGGCTGCTAAGTGGCACAAGATGTTTGAGAGGGCAGCGCCCAAAAAAATTAAAACTTTATATTTTTTTAATTTTTTTGAATTCTTTTTGCTTCGAAAGGCATGGCAGGGGCCATATGACCTTTGCACAATTGTTTTTGTCTCCCTGATCGTTTTTTGGCCAAAATCGAGGAATGAACAGTTGATTTAGGGGTTTTTGGATGTTGTGAATCCAACGGCGATGTCTGTTTGGGTCCAAAGTGAACCCAAAAAATGAAATATGCCAGATCCTCAAAAAATCACCCAACAAAACTGTGAATGCCTGATCCAACCCTTGTAGCTCCAAATTCTCAAACAAGAATACGCATGCAACAGGTTAGCTTTGATACCATGTAGAAGTTGTCAAAACCAACTTCAAAGTCCAAGAACACCTGCATGCAAAAGGATACCTATCACAAGGAAGAGAATGGACGAAAAAGCAAATGAGGGTTTGAAGCTCTAAAATATGGAGAGATTATATTATTAGAACAATCAAATGAATAAAATATACAATGGATCAATCCTTAAGAAAGAAGATTGTGCAAAACCTAAAGGTAACCCTAATAGTTAAACATTTAGTAATTAATATAATTATTAAATGTCACATTATGCAAACTAAAGTGAAATCTTAAGAGAGGAATAAAGGTAACTTAATTAACATAATTAAGTTAAAACCTTTACTCTAACAAAAAAGACTCATATTTTGCATTAATTTCATTTCATCTTAGAGAAAACAATTAGATACCATAAAGTGTCACATCTTACATTCCAAAACACTGCATTTTTTATCAAAAAACACAAACAAAACTCAAAAATACCCATACCAGGACTAAGTTTCCATCTTGGGCGACCTAGTCCTAGTACACATTTTGCATCAGTAGTTTTTGAATTTTCTTTCAAGATTATGAAGTTTCTATTTCTTTTATTTTATGCTCTATTTTAGTTTTGTTATTCTCTATTATATAGTTATCATTAGCTTAAAATGGCATTTATGAGTAGCATTAAATCTTTACAAGTTCCATTTCCCACTTTAGTTCCTAGTTTTTTTAAAGAAAACTTCATAGAACATGAAAACAAAAACTTAGAAAACTCACATGAAACAATGCACACACTTCTTCACTTTAGGAAAACTATATCATCGAAACCTTTTAGTAGTTATTATTTGGATAAGTTAGATGAAGCCCTTCAAGGCTTCCTCTCACTCACTTCATCCACTAAGTTTGGTGATGATAAAGTCACAACTACCCCTCCCTTGTCTTCCAAACCTTTTAGTTGTGGTGATATGGGTATGTTAGATGACGTTCTCCAAGATTTCATCTCACCTAATTCATCCACTAGGGTTTGTGATGAACAACCTCAAACAAAATATTTCAATGACATCCAACCTCAACTTGTTCTCTACCCACCTTCCCATAAATCTCCAACCCCACCCCAAACTGATTTTACCCTTTACCCTCTTAAGCATGATAATGTTTCCCACACTCATTCTAATAACCCACATCCCCAACAACCAACTACCTCAACCTCCCTACAATTTCCCAACCCCATCTTACTTGTAGCACCTCATTTAAACTCACAAATTAGGGAGTATGGTTTGGTTGAACAATTTAAAAATACTCCCGCCAAGATATACCTTTGGGACCTTCTTCAAAACTCCCCCAACTATCATTTTATGCTTCAAACAACATTGCAACAGATAGCGGTGCCTCCTAGTATGGAAGCTAATGATGTGACGACCATGATACAGTAAATGAATATAATCAATGTTGACATTACATTCTATCATCATGAGGTCCCTCCCTTAGAGTTATGAAAACAAAATGAATCCTTTATGATAATATCCCAATATGATCGTATAGGCATCAAAATAACCCTTATCAACAACGAATCTACCCTTAATGTGTGCAGTGAAAAGGTTCTTGATAGGTTACGTGTGAATAAATCCAAAATCAAATATGATTCCTTATCCATTAGTGGATTTGACAATGTTACCAAGCAACCCCTTGGTGTCATCACTGTACATATTACCATCAAAATGGTTATGTTGCAAACTCCTATCCATGTCATGCCCTATGAACTTTCCTATAATCTCCTCTTGGGAAGACCATGGATACATGAGATGCACGTGGTACCTTCGACTCTTCATCACAAATTTAAATATGTCTATAATAACAAAGTCTATCAAATTGACATAGACCCTGAGCCTAAAAGTTTCTTACAACTACAAAAGGGAACAACAAGCCCTCTCCACACATTACTTCCTACCTCCAATATCAATCCTAATGAAACGCATCAATCAGAAGATGAATCCAAGTTTAACTTAGTTGGTGATGATTGGAGATCACTTGAATTCACCCATTCATTTATGGGTGAGTGTATTGTTACATGAACAAAGGAAGCATGACAAGGAAAAAAACTGTCCTCTCTACCTAGAATGAAGACAAATCTTCCCACACTTCTATCTCACCCCCTTTGGAAGAAAATGCAACATATAAAACAAATTTTTATGAGATAGATTATCAACAACCCCCTAACCCACAGGAAATGGAAAGACTCTATGGACTTGGATATGATCTTATGAAGCAACTAGGTTACAATGGTAAAGGATGTGGAAAAAATGAGCTAGGAATTCATGTTCCCATCAAACCTAATATACAAGGAACTAAGACCAGTCTAGGGCTTTCCTTTTCTAAAGCTACAAAATCCAACCAAAGACCTTCACTCAACATCAACACTATCACATGCACACCAAGAACCAATCCTATGCTCAAACATCTTGAATTACTTGATATGGATTCCTTCCTCTTCACCTGCGTTGATAATGATGAAGCTTTGAAATACTTTTTAGGTGCTTCAGACAAGACTTCTCTCTCCAAGAGACATGCCTCTTGTGCCATGATAAGTTCTGAGCTCAAAGTTAGTGATATTAATGAACATCCCATAAGCAGGGAACCCTATGATCCTAAAATTCTTAAGTCAAATGTACTTCATTTAGGGGATACCCTTGACATTCCAATGGATATAGATGATAAAGACAAAGTTATTAAAATTGGGATGTGCCTTGATGATGAAAAACAAGAGGATCTTGCGACCTTGCTTCATAATTTCCTTGAAATTTTTGCATGGAAATATTTTGATATGCCTGGAATAGATCTGAAAATCATCACCCATAAAATCATTCTTGTTGAGAATGCTAAGCTTTCTCGCTAGAAGATACACAAGATGAACCCCAAGATACAATTACATGTTAAGGGGGAACTTGAAAAACTCCTTGATGCTAGTTTCATTTGCCCTATTGATTATTCCCCTTGGATATCCAACATTGTCGTAGTTGCTAAACACGATAATCACGTTAGGATCTATATGGATTTTTGAGACTTGAACAAAGCCTCTTTAAAGGATGAATTCCCTTTTCCTAACATCGACATGATCATGTATTCCACTGCTGTACATGCTTTGTTATCTTTTATGGATGGGTTTTTTGGCTATAATCAAATCTTCATCAACTTGCAAGATCAATAGAAGATGGCCTTCAAATTTGCTTGGGAAAATTTTTGCTATGTTATGATGCATTTTGGATTAGAAAATGAAGGCACTACTTACCAACGAGTGATGACCTTAATCCTCCATGATTACATCCATAAAATCTTAGAAGATTATGTTGACAAAATTCTCGCTAAATTCTTAACATGCCAAGATAAAGTGAATGCCCTTCGACAAATCTTCAAGTGCATGTGTAAATATAACATGCACTTAAATCCCAAAAAGTGTCTTTGGAGTAGATAGTGGTAAAATTTTATGGTTTATCATATCTCATAGAGGCATTGAGGTGGACATCAAGAAAATTGATGCTTTAATTAATATACTACCTCCTCGTAACATCTCCCAATTGCGTACATTGCAAGGATGAATCCAAGCCATCCACCATTTTGTCGCATCCTTAACCGACCATACATTTCCCTTTACACATCTCCTCAAAAAGGATGTAAATTTTGATTGGAATAACAATTGAAAATAGGCCTTCAAGATTTTAAAGGAATACCTTGCAACTCCACATGTTCTACAACCTGCTATACCAAAAAAACCCTTCATCCATTATATTGCCACTTTTGCCCATGCTCTTGCTCCATTTTTGGCTCAACAAGACACCGATGGTAAAGAGAATCCTATTTATTATATCAGTAGAACACTCCTCGATTATGAGACCCATTACTCAACAATAAAAAATAAACTTCTTGGCTCTTGTATTCACTACTAGTAAGTTGTGACATTACTTACTTAATGCAGGAATACAAGTGATGAAAACGTTTGATCCTCTCAGATATGTTTTGAATAAAAAAGATCTTTCAAGATGTCTTGCTAAATGGGCTATGTTGTTAACCAAGTTTGACCTTAAGTGTGTATCTCAAAAAGAAATCAAAGGCCAAGCCTTAACTAGCCATTTAGGTAATGCTCCTTCACCTTTAGCATTACCTACCAATGACTCTTTCCCTAATGACAATGTGTTTACCATATACCTTCATACATGGGAATTGTACTTTGATGGATCCAAATGTTGAACAGGCTTCGGTGCTGGAGTTATTTTAATTCCACCCATATGTAAGGCTATTCCCTTATCCTATCACCTCAATTTCCTATGTACGAATAACACAGTTGAGTATGAAGTGTTAATCATTGGATTACATGCTTCTTTAGTCATGAGGGTCAAAGATATATAGATCTATGGTAATTTACAATTAGTGATTAAAAAAATCAACAGTCTCTATCAAACTAAACATGATAAACTATCACAATATAAGTATCTCGTTCTCACTTTGTTAGAACAGTTTGACTCATTCACCATTGATAACATCCCTCAAAAAGATAATCACCATGCGGATTCAATGGCTAGTGTAGCCTCTCTTATATCCCCTATAGATCCTTCTGAAAAAGTCATCTTTACCATCCACCCCATTATGCAACCCTCCATCAATGCTAAACCTGATAATGTCCTTCCAACTTTTTTGTATAATCAATGTGAATGATATGATGCCATCTATAATTGTCTAAAGGATGGTAACATTCTTGAACCTACAACCAGAAATACCCGCATTCGCCTAAAAAAGTTAGCCACTAAGTATATAATCCTTGTTGATACATTGTACAAAAGATCATTTGATGGCATTCTTTTGCTATGTCTCAAGGATGTTGAAACTTATATCTCCCTCACTCAAGCCTATTTTGGTATTTGTGGAGGACATTTTTCAGGAAAAACCTTAATGTGAAAGCTCTCGCATGGGTTATTACTGTAAAAACATGGAAAAGGACTGCTATGCATATGTCAAGCGATGTCATCAATGCTAAGAACATAGCCATTTGATCCATGCTCCTTCTTCTGAGATTGATTCCCAAATACCTATTTGGCCATTCTCTGTGTGGGGATTGGACCTAATTAGAAAAATCTCACCACCTTCTTTTGTTGGACATACATTTATCATTACTTCTATCGATTATTTCACCAAATGGGTAGAAGTTATTCCCCTATGATCTACAACTACTGAAGTGATATGTCTATTCTTATTGGAACATATCATCGCTCGCTTTGGCCTTCCTTTTATATTAGTCTCAGACAATGGTACAAAATTTAAGAACAATGATGTGAAGTATTTTCTTGAGATATTCCATATTCAACATTGATTTTCTACACCTTACTACCCTCAGTCCAATGGTCAAGCTGAAAGTACTAATAAAATTCTAGAAAAAATCCTTAAGAAGACTATTACCAAAACCAAAAATATTGGCATACACAATTGAAATATGTGTTATGCGAATATCTCTCAAGTGTTTGCTCTTCTATGGGAATACAACTTTCAAGATTGTTTATGGTACTGAGGCTATCCTACCTTTAGATAATTTAGAAATCAACCTATTGCGGATTTATCTCCAAGGTCTTATCAATAATGAAACCTATGTAGAACAATGATTACACAACCTTGAAATGGTTGATGAAAATCACATCAACACTCTTGAGCATATTGAAGCTTATGCTAAAAAAATGAAATGCAAACATGTGATATTGGTGTCATTCCTAGGACATTTAACCAAGGTGATTTGGTTTTATATGAAAACCAACATAATACCACCGCCAATTACGCTGACAAAGGAAAGTTCAGTCCTAATTGGTTAGGCCCCTATGTGGTCAATCTGAATTATGGATCTGGTGGTGGATCTGAATTATGGATCTGGTGCTTATACCTTAACTGAGCATGACGACAATCCTCCTAAAGATCCCATTAATGCCACATTTGCTTGTAGGTATTATGTCTAATCCCCTTTTTGAATGGTATGCATTTTAGAGAAGTTTTGTTAAATCTATTAGATTCTATCCTATTGGCTTTGTCATTTATTTTTTCTTGATAAATATTTATGCATGTAATTTCCTAAATACTAAAGTGATTATTTAATTCATTTTTATAATTTCTTTAGATTTCATACTATTCAATGTTCCATCTTGTTTGTTATGTTCCTTTAAAATAAAAAATGTATAACATACTTAATCTCTATTCTATATCTAACATACACTCTAAACATGTTCTAATTAGATCACTTACATTTTGTTAAATCATGTTGCAATTAATTAAATAATCTCACAAAGGATATTTAATTAATCACATTTTCATTTACCATCTACACAAGAAAAACTACACCATATAATATACAAATGCATATATATATTATATCAAAAAAAATAGATACATGTCATCAAAATATATAGTGTCACTAAGGACTGTGATTACCAGATTCCTCGAAATCTGGTACTCATGCTATCAATAGCTAGACTTCAGGAGATGGTCGTGTGTGATGGTGATTGTGATCTACTAAATCTAATAGTGAATTCCATCCCTTCCATCTATGCAAGTGTCACCTACTTCTCTTCTACTATCTGATCCCTCTCTTCCTATAGTTGATCCACATCTCTCTTTAGTCTCTCCACCTCTATCACTGCCTATGATAACTCTTCTTGTGATGTCATCCTAGCTCGATGGATCTATCTCCTCAAAACCTCATATGTTTCCCATAGTCTCGTGAAGGGTTCCAACGTCTCTAGATCTTGCTCCACAATCGGTGGGGGCACATACTGAATGTCCACCTTCCCTTCGTCAAAAGACACATGCACCATCTTTACAGCCACTAGATGGTAGAGATATCGCCAATCCTCTGTGGGTTCTGCAAAATAGAAACAAAATGTAATCAAAACACATCATGATATATGTATACATAACATAAAACATCATAGCATAAAGTACATGCATAATATAAAAAAAAAATCATCACCTATTTCTCCAGTAGAATATGGAATCTCAATCTCATATTGTACGAGGGGCATGGATGTAGTGCTAGCCTCTCCTCAACTGTATGTCCTAGTACCTGCCACTAATGTTGTTGCTTAGGATATAGTCATATGAATAGGTGAGTTCTCTCCCCACTCATATTGGTCCTTAGTTGTGGCCTCCTCATTCATCCTTGAGAGTGGCTCCTCATCCTCCTCCTCTCCCTCCCATCCATCATAATTTGGGTCTTCATCCTCATCATAATCCTCATCAATAATTTTAGTAAATATATCTTAAGCCCTATACCATGCCTCCTCGACTCTGGATGCTACCACAATAGTGGTTTACACTTTCTGGGAGATCCTGATATTTGCTAAAATCACATATTTTTAGAAAATATAATGATTTAAGCCTTGAAAAGTTCCATTTAAAGGATTCCAATTGAAGAGGGTTTCATCAAACCACTTTAGATCAAGCCCCCTTGGATAAAACCCCGCTAGTTTTAAACCATACCTATAACACAGTCTCCTTTACACCTATCAAAATGCTAATAAAAAACCACTTTTGATTTAAATTTTGGGGGATCAAATAAATTCATTTAAAATTTATTTTTTGTAGGTATGTAGTCATTATAAGCTCCCCAAAAATTATAATTTTAACTAAATTTAATTTGATTATTATATTTAATTTTTATTTCTTGTGAATGTAGGTTTCTCATTGAAAATCAAGCTCTTTGTTTTGCACATGTGGAAAAATAGTACATTATCAAAATAACATTTTGAAAAATATGTTGAGGCTAGGTATTGATGTCCTTGATCCAGTAAAAAAATTGAATTTCGATACATACAGAAAAAGTTATGTTGTATACAGTCTTCCTATGTCTAAATTGTAATTGTTTTGACTTCAAAACTTGATTAAAGAAAAAATAATTTTATAAAACACTATGAAACCAAATGAACTGGTTAAATATCATAGTTATGAATCTAAATTCAAAAAAATAATAATTTTATCCTTCATACAAAAAAAATTACATTGTATACGGTGAGCATCACTCCTTAAAAATGATGTTTATTGATAAAAACTAGTTTTCCAAGGAGATTAAAAAAGGTTCAATTTGATTCCAATTTTTTTTTAAATATATATATTTAGAATCTATAGAAAAAACTTCACAAATCTATAGTTTGCATCATCTTCAAATTCCTCATAGTTTAGCCGCTATACGAGCCCGAAAGTGAATATTTAGTTTTAAAAAATTAGTTCAGTGTCCAGTTTGCCCAAAAATTATAAACTAGTATTGTGGGATCACCCCTCTATCCTCCCTCTCATCCCCCTCATCTGGTATTGGTCATGCATCCCCTACTGGCTCATCAACTGGAAACACTGGAGCTAGCATGATGCTATCCACCGCTCCTCATGGTCCCATGTGGCACTAGTGTCATCTGTTTCAGAGACCAGTGGCTGGTCGTGATTAGAATAATCAGTCACTCTAGAAAAAATCCTCTACTGTGAACCGTGTTGTACCACTAGGCCTCCAGGCACTTTGAATGGATCTCCTAAAAGATGACTTTGCCTGAGGTGGTCTCTGAACCTTCCCAAACCGTCTCATCACTTGATCATAGTAGAAGGGACACATAATGTGATCATGTCATCAAACCAAAAATCTATCCAAATATAGTCTCCTCATCTGTCTGGTCTAATATAGCCACTATAATACAAGCTGGTATGGCCTCCACAAGATGTCATCCTCCTCTAGTCGGTTGAATCTCATTCGCCAAAAGTGTAGATCACCATACTACCATAGTCGTCATAGTGGATAACTAAAAACCCATGAGTAGCCTACCGCTATTGGACATGGGAAGCCAACCAACCTCGTACATGTGATATGCTCCAGATACAACACCTATAGAAGTGCACAATGTACCATGTTATCTAGCTCCTGAAAGACAAATTTCCCAAGGTCATAAAACAAATGAGCCAAGATACCCTGTCCCTAGGCATACACTATCTAATTCTCTGCCATCCCCTGTACTAGGTGAATTAGCCCATCCTTGAGGTGTGTTTCTCATATATCTGGTAGGAGGACCAATGCTAAAGTATGTATCATGATATGCCTCACTACTGTCACTTGTGAGTAAAGTATCATGGCTAATTCCATCCGTCTAGATACTCTGTCATTGTGAACTAGTTCATCTAGATAGTACTGCATGTCTGACTGTTGATCATGGAAAGACCAACCCCTCTAGAGGTGCACCCGCTCCCCTTGAATAGGGACCCAGAGTATCCTGTGTACATCCTCTAAAGTAATGGTCATCTCTCTTGTGGGTAGATGAAAGGTACAAGTATCGACATTCCAGTGCTTACACAATGCCATCAACATGGCATCATGGTATCCCATGGGGGGCATGAGGTACGCCCAGTATATCCCCACCTCTTGTATATTCTTTGTCTCTACCGCTAATAAAGAAGGAGCCAAGTATCTAAGAAAACTCAACTGTCTCCCACAAAGATGCTGATGAGATCGGGTCAGTACCTATCAAAATCATCAAAATACGTAATCTAAATCATCTAATCTCTTCAATTCTACTCTAATTCTTCACACAAGTGTGCTAATGTTGTTCTCTAAGGCCTTAGACACTTTAGAACCCTTTTGGGACACTTCACGAAGAAACATGACACTTTGCAAACAAAAGGGACACTTTACAAAATATTTCTTTCTAGGATCCTAATCTAGCCTAAACATGAAGTAAAGTACTTCCATAATTGAAAAATCACAAAGTGAGGGCTCTAGAATCGACTCACCTCATGTTGTCGATCGCCACTAGCTACCTAGTCTCACAACATGTCCAATCTAGCAAGTGTGAATATGTGTGTGCTAGGCATCCTCTCATTCTATCCTCGTCACTCTCTTAGACTAAAAAAGGTATTTGGGAAAGTAAGTGAGAAACTACTTCATTTTCATTCCTTTTACTCTATTTCACTTTTTCATTTTGTGCACATTGTAATATACCATGTTAGACCTTTTAGTATTCTTATTTCTTCAAATCAACATATCGGGTGCTAGAGACCTCCGTTTTTTATGTCATTTTTTGTGTCAAAATTGTATTTTCACACCCTACATCATCACTCACCTATAATTATGAGGCACGGTACTTGTAAATCCCTCTGATATGTGTGTCATCATTCGATGTGGTTAGATTGCTACCTTGATTCCACCTCCATAAAGCAAGCACAATCAAGGGGGGCATGCATCTACCATCGAATATTATCTTTAGGGATTAGATAAGAGAATTTTTAGGACTTCTAATGAATTTTTGTTGCAAGATGTAATTCCTAACATTGTGGTTTTGTAGATAACTATGCTGGGGGCTTCATTCTCCCATTGTTAAATGAGTATCATTTTTATCAAAATAAGGTCACTTGTTTGTTTAGAGTCCTTTAGCTTACATATGCATGTAGAGTCATATGGGCACTAAAGTAGGGGCTAAATTTATCACCAAAAATTGTATACCTTTGAAGAAAAGGACAATTTTGTGCCCATTTTGGTCCTACTTTAGGTCCCCTTTCATCAATAATCACCCTAAAACAGATAGGCCCCTAAGGTTTGTTAGTTTTGACTTTAAGGTCTATTATACCTAAGGAATCAATCAAAACCTATAAAACAACATCAAAAATATTCAAAAATCACTAATCCCACTTCAAAATCCCTTAGTGGGACTAGGTTGCCCAAGTTGGTGACCTAGTCCTTTTTGAGGATTTTTGCATTTTTAAGTGAGAAAATGTATATTTTGCCAAAAATTCTTGATGGGTGTCAGCCTCTTAGGTCAAAATTACCAACAATTAGGTTTTTTTGCTTATAAATAGTTGTTTTTAGGTCATTTTGTAGGCTTCCCTTGGTAAGTTTTTCACAAACAACTTCAAGAATCAAGTGCAAAACATCTTCCTCAAGAAGATTCATCTCTCTCTCATAGAAAATTTGAAGCTTTTGGACATAAAACCCGAGCTTTTTGCATGTCTTCAAGCTCTCTTCACATTCAAGATCACACATTGCCAAAGGTTGAAGATAGATAGCTTTGAAGATTCATGGAGAAATCTAAGTTGAGTAGGTACAACTAGCCACCAAAATCACACCTAAAGACTATTTTCAAAGGGACTCCATCTTCTACTTTCAGCCCATCTTCAGATTTAAGGTTTACATCTCATTTTCATTCCTTTGACATACATTTTTAATGTTGTAGGGTTCTAGGATTGAAGTCTTGCATCATTCCAAATCTCTTGCACGCATCTTATTCTAGCACAATAGAATAGGGTTTTGTCTTATTTTAGTTTTTCCTAGTTCTAGACACACTTAGAGCTAGGGTTTATGCAGATTTTCTATTTCTTTACAAGTTTAAATACAAACTAGGGGTTTGACCAAGGAAAACCCCACATTAGAAACCCAAATATATTCAGTTTTGTAGGTTATTTTGCAGGTCTAAGGCTGTATTCCCATGAGGAAACGAAGTGCAAATCATAGGCCATCATGTCCACTTTCAGTTTTCCAGAAAAGATGAAAGGGACTAGGTCAAAAATAGTGGTGATCTAGTTCAACTAGAGGTTCTTGACAATTTTTTTTACAGATTTGAGCACCTAGTTGGTTGAAATGGGATCTGGAGCAGTTTTCATGGGAAGGGACTAGGTTTCCAAACTTGGTGTAAGTGTCCCACTTGACTCAAAACTCAAATTTTCTAGGTTTTCAGAGGCTTCTACAATTTGTACCTCTGCCCTCTTCAATTTCCAAGTGCACTTGTTTAACTTATTAGGTTATTTTGCTTAGTTTAATAGTCTTTATTTTATCATTGTTATATTAGATCATGTGTTTTCCAGCAATATAGATTCTCTTAGTTTATATTAAATAGTTAGGTTTACTTATCACATTTCAGAATTTAGCACATTCAACAGATATTTAATCCCCAACATTGAATGAATCACAAGATCTATGCTCCCCCATAAAGGGATATCTCCTTCCTTCTAGGTGAAAACCCTAGAAAGTTGTAGTGGACCAATTCCTTTGCCCAAAGCATAAATTTTGTTGTTCAGGGATAAAATCAAAATCCTCTATGAATGAAATGGTAGTGTGAAGCAAGAAAAGTTGCAATCTTATAGGAAATTATTTGAGAATTTGAAAATGAAAGAAGAGTACATGGCTAGCTACTTTCTTCGGGTAGATGAAGCAATATATGGGATTGAAGAACTTGGTGAAGATATAATTGATTTAGTTATTGTGAAGAAAGTTCTAAGGATTGTTCCCACCAGTTTGATTCAAAAAGTGTGCTATTGAGGAAGCCAAAGATTTCACCAAGATTACCATGGAGGAGGTTTTTTTATCCCTTAAAGCTATGAGATGGGGAATGAATGTCAAGGTACACACAAAAGAGAAGCTGCATCTACTTCAAATAGTGATTCTAAGGAAGAAGAAAATAAATTTGTGAGAAAGTTGAAAAGGGGATCAGGAAAGTAAAAAGGTAAATGACTGAGTCTCAAATGTTTTAATTATGGAAGAATTGGTCATTATGATTCAAAGTGTCCTTTTGAAGAAAATCAAAATAATATAAAATGGTTCAAAAGAAACAATTTCAAGAGGGACCTTCTCTCCAAAGAAGAATTATGCTCCTCAAATAAATGAGATAACTACACATCAAATGATGATGGAGAAGAATCCCTATTCATGAGCATTGTGATCTCTAGAAGTTCAAGGAAAACTATAGATGAAGAAGAAGGTGAAGTTGATTTTGAAGGTGAACGTGTTTCTGCACATGAAGACTTGGAATGTGCAAGGAATGAGAACTAAAGATAAAAGGCCTTGATTAAAGCCAATATAAGTGAATGTAAAAATCTTGAGAAGGAGATTATTTTACTGAAAAAGGAGTTGGAGAAAGCAATTTATGGAAATATGGAAGTTGATATCAGACCTCAAGGAAGATCTCATCATTTAAGGAATGTCTCCAAAACTAGATTCAATCATGATTTTTTGGTTATCGTTTCATCTGCAATAAGTATGGTCATAATGTTGTAGAGTGTAAATCTAAAATGAATAGAAGGAATTTGGTAAGTAGAAATTATCTTGCTTCTTTTGTGAATGTAAATGTGGTATGTCAAATCTACAACAATATTGGGCGTATAGAAAGATATTGTAGAATTGTTTTAACAAAGTCAAACATTTAAAAAGGTAGATGTTATTGAGCAAGTCAAGGAGATTGACACCTCCAAAAGAGAGGAATTAGATAATGAGGTCTAAAACTCAATGGTTGTCCAAAAAAAAATTATTCTCAAGGAAAAATAAATCTTTGGATGATTGACAGTGGTTATTCAAGTCACATGACTAGTGACAAAAGAAAATTCATCAAGTTGGTCAAGTGGAATAGTGGATCAGTAAAGTTTTGAGATAATTCATTAGAAAATATATGTGGAAAGGACACCATAATTATTGATATAAAATCCAAGACATAAGATGTTATCTATGTTGAAGGTCTGAAGCATAATATTTTTAGTGTAAGTCATATGTGCATCAAAGGATACATCCTTTTAT
This sequence comes from Sequoiadendron giganteum, assembly GCA_007115665.2. NCBI lineage: Eukaryota > Viridiplantae > Streptophyta > Pinopsida > Cupressales > Cupressaceae > Sequoiadendron > Sequoiadendron giganteum. Next base: position 594,088,467 of record CM021104.1, on the reverse strand, counting down.
TTCATGAACAAGGATGCGAAATCAGAAAAGATAAATTTGGTAGATTGGTGGCAGAAGGGTAAAGGACTGAAAGAAATATATATAATTTAAAGTGTTGGCATTCTCAAATTTTTCAAATTTGAGATGCCCATTTCAAAATCTTGCTTCTGCACTTTCAGAAGTGCACCTGATAAATTAGTCTTGACTGACCCACTTTGGAGGCTTATAATTTAAAGTTTGTTGATTGTCGTGAAAAACCCATTTGCAGACTCACTCAAGTGATCTATGTAAGTAGGCATGTCAAATTTTAGCTTCCCATGATAATTTTTGATAGGGTTTCGAAAAGTGAAGCTGGAGGGTTTTCACACTGTTCTGTTGTTTGTAGACTGTTTGTTTTGCGAAACAACTTCCTATTTGAGCTTGGTTTTCGCAACTAGTTCACTGTCATGTCAAAATGAGTGTTGTTCTGTGTTCTTCATACCTAAATGATCTCAGATGTCAGTTTGCAGAGCTTCATGAGATGATTTTCTATTTTTAGTGGATCGAAACCAAATGCAGTTTGTTCCATTTTGCAGCTGCTTTCTTGACAACCTTTTTGAGAGGCCAACTTTGATCATCAATAACTTTTGATCAACGATGTTTCAAAGAAATTCCTTTTTCATATGTGCTTAGGGTACCTTCATGATTTACTATGTCTAATGGCAGCTCATTAGGGGTTGATTTTCTATTATTGAAAATTAGCAGTTGAGTCAGTTTGTGTTGGTTCAGAATTGCTACTATTTCAGAAAAGCCTCACTAGGCAACTTTGTAGATTAATATCCGCTTCCTCGTAGTCTATTTCTCTGATCCGTATTTTAAACTATACTTTTGGGTTAAATGACTATATGATTGCAAGTTTTGATATCTCCCAGAGGTCGTTTGACCAGTTTCCCAAATTGACTCCTGAGCCAACCTGGCCTATTTTGACCATTTTCCAAAATTGTTAGAAAACAGTTTTTGAAGGCAACCCAGTTTACCATTTCATTTCAAATGCATCCAGATGATGTCCTGGGACGATTTGAGTTCCAAACTTGTTTGAAAATGAAATTATTTTTTAGCTGAGCCCACATGGGGCTCGACATGCTTTGCATTGTCTTGACTCTTTTTCTTTCATGGTGCTGCAACCATGTCAGGTAAATGTTTCTGAGATGGTAAATAAAGAGAAAGGTAAACGTAGCAATGTCTTCATGTTTTCAAATACATAGAAAAATAACCAAGCATGGTTCAATATTTTGAATGGCAATCAGACATTAATACAGGAAGACTTTCTTGACAACTTGAGGGTGATGTTGCACTTGGTGTCACCGTGGGATAGGGTCATTGCATTTTTCAATCTTGCTAGAATGTTTGAACATCCACATATACTAAAAGAGAAATTTATTCTATGAGGGTTTATGGCATTCAAGTTCAGGGTTTGACAAGTTTGATGGACGCTAATATTGGCAAAATGGGGATATTTTTAGTTTGATGTGTGAATAAAATTGCAAGGAAGTGTATGGTGTGCATTTTAGGCACAAGGGGATTCAATCATGGTTACACCTGGGAACTACTAGCAACATGGCGTGGGAAGCATGCAGCACTGGGTGAGAGGTGGGCGACTAGATGAGGGAGGAACCACGCACAACAATAGAAGGCCCACGCCAATAAGAGGAGGATGGAATGCCAGAGATGAAGACACATGAAATGGGCCTGTGCATTGGGGAAGAGTAGGTAAAGGGTGTGCACTGGCCTACAAAGAGTCCTAAGGAAGCCCACACGTTGAGGATAAAGACCCACGCACAGCAATGAATGGAGGCATGAGCAGTTGAGAGGTTAGGTAAGGGGCCTGCATGCGAAGTATGGAGGCCAGTGTGCTGATAGGAGTATGTTGGCCAGCAGTGAAGATCCCCACGCCTGTAATAAAGGTATGGAGGCTGATGTGAATAGCACAAGGGGTGCGGCTAGATGAAAAGTTGGTGAAGTGTGCCAGGTGAAGGGAGAGGACCATGTGAGGATCAGGTGAGGGGAATAGCCAGCCAAGGTAGAGGCATGAACCATAGAGAGAAATACATATCCACTGAAGCACAAAGGCTCACGCGGCCTGTTTGTTGGGTAGAACACTTAACGTGTTCTCTGGGAAAGTTGTGATTTGTAGGAGACTCTATGGAGAGCTAGGCATGGCTGACAGCAGGTTTCGATGGGGCTCAAAGCAATATGGAGGCCCGCACCAGTGACGGGCATGGCTCGCAGTTGGTGTTAAGGGAATTGGCAAGGGCACAACTAGAAAAATTTGGGCATGACCTGCAAGTGGAAGGAGTAGGAGAGAATGGATTGACCGCCATTGCAAGCACAAGAATGCTCGATCAAAACAAAGGAGTATGGGAAAACAGGACACACAGGATTAGGGCAGTCTCTCCCTTACTTGCAGACCTCATAGAATTTTGGTGACTTTGCCAAAATTCTCATGAGGTGTGCGAGATTGCATGGGAGGAGCCCATTTTAAAATTTCAAAAGATTAGAAAGGTTGCATACTTTTAAAAAATTGAGGTGGGCCCACTTTTTTTTTTTTAAATGATCAAGCATTTGGAGGTAAAATATTTTGCCCGAGGAGGTAAAATTTTAAATATTTGTCCAAATTGTGCAATTGGGTGAATATTAAAGTAAAACAAAATGAGAGTAACTATTGGGACTTTTACTTTCACATGGGTGAAAATGAATATCATGGAAACAAAGTTATATTATTTTCATGGGCACGGATCAAATTTTATTTCTTCAACTATGTGTAAAATAAGAGGCAAATATTTTAAAATGGTCTAGATATGTGGAGAACTTATAAAGTGAATTTATTCACTTTGTAAACAAAAGTTCATTATTTTCTAAAGTATTGTTGTAGCAAATAAAGAGCAAAGGCAGAAAACAGATATGCACAGGAAAGAGGGTTTTAGAGCAGCTGGATAAAATGATGAGTATCTCCACATGGGCATGTTTTCTATTGATGGGCAATGATGGGTAGATGTTGTTTTGAGAGGTTGGGTTTGTTGAGGGAGGAAGAAGAGATATTATTTTTCAATTGTTTGATCAACAGTGAATGGAGCTACCATGTGTCTGCAACAGATTAGTTTTAGGGCTTCTTCTGTTTCTTCCATTCTTCTATTTCTTCTCTTCTTTTCTCATTGTACAAGGTTCTGAGTCTTTGTATGGGGTTGGGTAGATAGAGATTTGTATTTTTCTGAGTCATTGTTTGAGTCTATAAGCTGTAATTTTATGAATTCATCAGTAGATACAACCAGTTTATGCAATTAACATCATGAAGTATTTCCACATTCATGAATTTCATCAGATTGTCTCCACATTTGTACACTTTCAATCATGTAAATTCAATAATACAAAGTGTCTTTGAATTTATCATCTCAAGTTTCATGAGACTATTTTGTCTGTTCATTGTTCTGTTTCAAGGAAATGGTTAAAATGCTTTGAGCAGGTGATTATGATTTCAAGTGTGCAGATGGGATTCGATAATGAGAATTTGATTGATATGAAAGGAAGGATTGTTGGTACAAGGCACTAACAGTTAATGCAAAGCATTAGCAAGTTAAATCCACTGGTTCAAGACTATTTGCTGGAAAATTTATTTTGTGTGTTTGACTTCATGGCCCAGAACTGGCACTAATCTATTTTTCAGTTTTTGCATCTCAGAAACAAAATTAATTGTAAAATCATTTTTAATATTACTGTGTTATTGTGTGTTTTGTATTCCAATGGCTGAGAGAGGGTTGAGGTGCTTAGAATTTAGCCAAATTTAAAGTTGTCAATGCTTCCCTTAGTGTTGTTTCATTCGGAATTATCTTCTTTGTAAAACAATGTTAGTGTATGAGTGAATTAAGTTTTGAGCATTGTTTAGGTTTACCCACCTTCGTCCTACAGAGCCAGAAGTGTAGGAGATGTCAGTCTTTGACAGAATCTTATCAATTGGCCACTAGTCTTTGTTGTTCTTTAATATAGAGGTTGGCTACCTCTTAAAGAACTACAAATCCTAACTAGGTTGTTATTTTAAACACCAACATAAAGGATAAAAGTACAAATTTGTTTCACACTCTTGGCCAACTTATCACCACAACTAAAATTAATTATTTCTAACAAATAATAAATTTTGGCCAAACATATGATCTAGGAAGATTCATTCTAGCTAACTTATATATGTCCACAACATTTCCAACTAAAATTAATAGATAAATACATATGTAGCCCCACTTTGAAGCCAATTTACTGAAAGAATTAAATTATTTAAAAAACTTGACGTTTTGAGAACTCCTAGTGATGTAAATAACATTTAATTTTTTTTATAAAACTACCTTTTGTAGAGATTAGTTTTCAAAAATATAGATTTAAATATTTTTACTGTTATTTATATTTTATATTTATTGAGTAAAAGTAGGTTATCAGCACATAAATATTAGGTTAATTACCATGTCAAGCAAAATACTAAAATTTATTATTATTATTATTTTAAAATATGATGCACTAAACAAAAGAATCTATATCAAGATGGTATAATTAGTTTTCTATTTTAGATAAAAAATCAATATAAAAGTTGACATCAAATGGAAACAACTATATTTCAGTACACACACATTTTAATATTTATTTATAAACATATATTTTATAAAAATTGAAAAAAATATGTGCACTAAAGTTTCAAGTTATAAATACACAAAAAATTTGAAGTAAAAATGATGAGGAGCATCCATGGTTGACATGTCATCCTGCATCAACAAAAAGGAGTTAAATTTATATTTTCTTTTGCAATTTTTGTTTTAAGGTGAATTTCATGTTTTTTCATGTGAAATTCAAAATATGTTTTAAAAGAAAAAAACTTGAAAAAGAAAGAGGGGGCGTGTGTTTGTTGGACACCACTAATTTGACTTGTAACTCCAAATTTTAAATCCCATAACTCCTTAAAAATAAGGATCTTGGAGGTGGGCACCTGGTTTCAGAAACTTGAAAGCAAGAAAGTCTTTAAAGCACTATCTTCCAAATTTGAAAAATATGGATGTTTGTGTAGTTATTTTATTCATTTTTTATTGATAAATTTTAATTTCATTGGATGATCCTAGAGTTGGGTGTTGACTTTCCTAAGTGTGGATTGGAATGGAAAAAAATTAAAGCAAAACAAATTTACATTGCATTTCATTTGACGACAACGTTTGTTAAGCAAAAAGTAATTCATTTTTGAAATGCATTTTTCTCTGAAATACAAGAAAGGTAGAAGGGAGGGTGTATCATACCTCTAGGAGGGTTTTGGATGATTTTTTTTGCAGGTTGGAGGCCGATTTCAAAGCCATGAACATCACCAGTTGTGGCAGATTTTTGTGGTTGTGATTATGTTGAGAGGTTTATTGTGTAGGTGCTAGAGAAAGATTGTGTTGTAGAGCGTTGATTTGCTATAGAAAATCATTTTATATTGAATTTCAAAAGTCTTGTAAGGGATTTTTTCAGCCCATTGTATTTTCTAGACTTGTGTAATCAAATTTGCAAAGTTTAATAGAATATGTGATTGCCAGTTGTAAGTTGAAATCCCAAGCTGAATGATTGTTGCAAGAGTTTGTTTTGTTGTGAAGGTATTTACCACTGATTTTATATGAGATATTTAAATCAATTTTCATTGAGTAATTTTTTTTCTAATTAGCTCTATACATTAAAAAACAATAAAATTTACTATATAAAGATTGACGTCTCGTGTAACTTCATTTTTCAGCATTTTATCATCAACAAATTTGTAGTATAAATTTATAAAAATATATATTCAAATAATTTTTTAACTTTTTCAAAAAAATAAAAACATAAAATATACTTAAAAATACCCATTTTTTTGGTTTACATCATTTCAAAATTCAACATATATGCCACTTTTTAGTGATTCAATTTTAAAAGGTGGATTAGTGTTGGTTGTTTCATTTATAAAGTGTGACACAACTTTGAAATTTTACCCTAAAGTGTGTCAATGGGAGAATTTTTATTCTATGACTAAAAGTTGAATTCTAGTTAGGACACAAGAGGATGGATCACATAAAATTTGATAACACTATGAAGATCATCTCAATCTAAGCAGACGGAGATATGCCAAGGATTACCAAACCTACAAGCACCAAATGTAAAGAATATTAGATTGGGAAGAAAAAATGAATAAGACTCAAGACCAAGGAGTATTATACTATGTTAGACCATTATAATTGATCCATAATAATTTATGCAGACCTACTAGGACAAAGAGTCTTCAAGGAGATATTTATTTCATGTTACTTACTCATGATTTCTCTATGGTGACGTGGGTTACATTCTTAAAATAAAAATCATAATCTTTCAATGGATTTAAGATTTTCAAGTCAATGGCTAAGAATAAAATTAATGTTAGAATCAAATGTCTAAGGTTTGATAGAGGTGGTGAATTCACATCAAGTGAATTTGATGAATTTTGTGATCAATTGGATAGAATAAAGAGGCATTTTTATGCCTCTAGAAGTCCTCAACAAAATAGATCCATAGAAAAGAAGAATAGAACTATTCAAGAAATGGGACAATGTTGAATGAAACCAAGTTTCTTGATGATTACTGGAAAGAAGCAATCCATATTGTTGACTATATTATTAATAGAGGCCAACTAATTTTGGAGAGAAACAAAACTCCTTATGATCTTTGGTATGGAAGATGCAAATGCCAAGTATTTCAAAAAGAATGGAAATAAATGTTATATAAGAAGAGATGAAGGATTGGGAAAGTTTGACTCAAGATCTAATGAAGGAATCTTTCTTGGATACTCAACTAGGAGAAAAGCATACAATTTTTGCAATAAAATGTTAAGATTGTTGAAAGAACAAATGTCATATTTAATGAAGAGTCGCATCAAAAACACATGAACAAGAAGACTATTAGTTAGATGAAAATTTCCACTTAAAGGAAGAAGAAGAAGAAGAAATTGTATGAAAAGAAGAAGCACATGATAAATTCCCTAAGACTCCAACCAAGTATGTATAATAGAATCCTTCAAAAGATCATATAATTGGAGATAGGAATGAAAGTGTGTAGACTAGAAGAAGATTTGTAAGAGAAAATGAATAGGTAAATTTATCTTTGTTATCCAAAATAGAACCTAAGAATTTTTTTGATGGAAGAATAGATGAAGGATGGATACAAGAAATGGAAGAAGAGCTTAATCAAATAAAGAAAAATGAAACCTAGGAATTAGTGCCAAGACCTACAGACAATAATGTAATATAAATAAAATGAGTGTTAAAAAATAAACTAAATGAAGATAGAGAAGTGGTGTGAAACAAAGCAAGGCTCATGTGCAAAGGTTATTCACAAGTGGAAGGAATTGACTTTGAGGAAACATTTTCTCCAGTGGCGAGAATGAAGGCTATCAAAATTATTCTTGCATTTTTTGTTCTAATGAACTTAAAAGTATATCAAATAGATGTGAGATTTTCTTTCTTGAATGGTGACTTGGAATAGGTTTATATAGAGAAACTTGATGGCTTTCAACTATTAGAGGATCCAAAAATGGTGTGTAGAATCAAGAATGATTTGTATGGTCTAGAACAAAACTCTAGGTCTTGGTATCCAGGCATGGATATGTACCTACTCCAATAGGGCTTCAAGAAATGTACCACAAAAAAACATATGTATATTGAAATTGAGAATAAAATAATTATACTTGTTGTTGTGTATGTTGATGATATAACATGTGGTGGTAATGATGAAATGTGTAAGAAGTTTGCTAAAGATATGTAGAAAGAATTTAAAATGTCTATGATAGGTGAACTTTCTTTCTTTCTTGGACTTCAAATTGCACACTTAGATAATGGTATCTTTATCTCTCAAGAAAATTATGTCAAGGAGATGCTAAAGAAGTTTGGTATAGAATAATGTAAACCAGTGAGTACTCCAATGGTAATAGGTTGCCATTTGAGTAAAGATGATTAGTCACCTAACATTAATCATACTCTATATAGGTCTATAATTGGGGGCATATTGTACTTACCAATATCAAGGCTTGATATTGTGCAAGTTGTCTATTTGGTTGCAAGGTTTCAAGATGATCCAAAAGAAACAAATGTTAAGGTTGTTAAGAGAATTTTAAGGTATTTGAAGAGCACTCTAGATTATGGATTGTGGCATCAAAAAATGATAACTTTTCTCTAAGTGCATATACTAATGCTCATTGGTTTGGTAGTGTTGATGATAGGAGAAGTAACAATAGAGATGCTTTATTTTTGGGAGACAAATTGGTTTCTTGTCTTAGTAAGAAGAAGGACTCAATGTCCTTATCAACAACAAAAGTAGAGTATATTGTTGTAGTGTACCGCTACACCCAAGTGTTATGGATGAAGAAAATTTGAAGGATATCAAAGTGGTGTATGATGAGCCCATTCAAATTTTGTGTGATAACATAAGCACCATAAATATTTTAAATTTTATGTAGTGATGCATGCACATGCCAGAACCAACCATATATCTATCATGTATCACTTCTTAAGAGAAAAGTTATGGATCAGGAATTAAGATTGGAGTATGTTCCCACAAAGGAACAAGTTGCAAACATATTTAAAGGAAAGGGGTTTTTTCCCCTCCTAACTAGATGCATAGATGATGCGTATATCCATGGGGAGAAATTCAAGACACAATTTTATCCCTGAATTGAAGAGGACTCTCAGGGGGAGCAAGTAGAAGCATGTTATTTTTTTGTAAATAGGGTGAGCTTGTATGTTATTACATGGATGAAGACCACCGCCATTTATCCTTTATGTCAAAAGGGAGAGAAAATTGCATATCCGATTAGGTGTTTCCATCAATTTTAAAGGGGGAAATTGTTACAGATGTTGTCATTGATGTCAACAAAATGAAGATTATTGCAAGGTTGTTATAGGTTTTGTCATTGATGTCAAATCAATAAATATTTATTTTGGTATTGTCTTTGATTTAATCAGAGTGATAGTGTAAGGATGGTTGCATTTTTTGCAATCATTATGTTGATCAGAAGTATTATGTACATGATGTTTGATTTAATGAGATTTCTATAATAGTTTTCCTATATTTATTGTTTCTCATGAATAGATGAATGATGTTGTGGAGTTGTATTCACTGTTTGTTGATGTAAAATGAATAAAATCTTCTATTGTAAATAATTACTCAAGAAGTTATGTTGTAGATGTTCTAAAGAATTCTCCACATTCCTCTACATTTAAAGATATTTCCTTATGATTTGGAAGTTTCTCAGATGTAGATGTACAATGTGTATATTCTTGATTTGAAAAAATAAAATTTATTGTAGAGATTTCCAAAACTTGAAGAGTGAAGACTGTATTGTCACAATTAGGAAGGTTCAGATTTCAATTCTTTGCATTTCTCTGCAGTTGATGTTGTGGTCTTATAGTCTAGAGGATGAGTCTAAAATTCCCATTTGTCTTCTCCCTTCAAGTTTCATATGGTGAAATGTACCACAAGTTGAGTTTTCAATGTTCTATCTCAAGACTGTGTTGTCTAGGTATGCAAGAGATACAAGTTTTGTGTTTGTTTTCTTGTGATAGCATAATGTTATGTAAAGTTGTAAAAGGAGGGCATGGAAATGTTTTTGAATATAATTTAATGCTTGTAATGTAATCTTCATGATGTGATTTGGGATCTTCTATGCTTCTTGTAGTCTAGAGTTAATATTTTGAGGGTTAGGTGTTTTTTAAGCCAACTTTGTATTTTGAGGTGTTTGTGCCAAGTTTTGATTGTGTGTGCTAGCATGGGATTGTGTGTAAATGTAAAATATGTCCTAATTGTTGATGTGGATTCTTGTCACACATAACATAGATAAAATACACAAAGAACTTAACCTCTCTTGAAAGAAAATCAAATTCTAAGATGGAATAAATAATAATTCCAAGACTTTGTTAGTCAGATCTTGACTATGGAAGTTTTACTCAGTTTTCATTGTGGAGCTATTTTAACAAAGGGACTTACACTCTAGATCTATAAGAATGGTAGGATTCTAAAGATAATTGTTAATTTCATAAACTCAACAATTAATTAGTGTTCAAAGATCTTTAATCTGATTATATTTATTTATTTCAGAACACTTTCATCATCAAATTTATAACTTCATGAAATCAAAAGATTTGCAAGAATATTTCATGAAAATTTCAAACAACATTTTCTATAACTTAAGTATATTTAGCTTTAAGCATTCAACAATTTCATAGGAACAAAATATTTTGAATAACGTTTTCATTCATTCATCTCTTTTTTGGAACTTTTTCTAAAATTTAACATCTAATCTAAATTAAAGCATCAAAATACTAATAAAATAAATTTTTCTCTTAGGTATTCTCCACACATGCCCCAAGATATAACCAAATTAAAGAAAACCACTTTATACTTCACCAAATTGATTCACAACTAGGCATCAAATAGTGTGAGCTTTTAAAGAAGGGGTTTTAGTTTAGACATCGAGTAGGTTTTGTATGCACCCTTAAATGGCACAACACACAGTCTTGTTTGACTGAACTAACAAAAGCAGCTACACAGATACATGCAATAGGTAGCTGTAAAATTAGATTCAATATTGATTAAGGTCTATGTGCATACAAGTATTTAGTCCGAAATAATTCAGAAAATAGGAAAAAAGAACAAAACTTAAAGAAGTTTTGGCTCTTCTGACATCCACAAATTTTGAACTTAACTTAAAAAGAAGTATCCCCTAAAATTTTATAAAAGTAATACATAGGTAGGATCGGACAATTATATGAGAGGAAATCCAAGGGATGAATCACATCAAGGCACGTGGAATGTGGTGATTGGAAAGACAATTAGAAATGAATTCAACGAAGGTCAACATTTGCATGTTGAAGTCCTTCAATTTTGTAATCTTGTTGTTATTGCCAAGAGAGTAACTTGAATCAGGATAGTGTGCAGGAACTTTCCCATACATTTAGAATGATTACTTCATCATCTTGTTCCTATACTTATGTTCTTCCTTAGGATTTCTACTCTCTGGAATGAGCTTCCTTAGAGGTTGGCACTTTTTGTCACCAAATGTGAATTACCAAGATCCCAATATTCTAATGGATTCAAGCCCCTTTGCATATAAATCCTTGGAATATGTAGCCCAATATGGATATGATTCTATTTTTGATTCAAATTTTCCTAACTGTCTATACCCAAACTCTGCATTGCAATCTTCTTTTCTTCAAATAAAAACTTACATCTATGAAATCCCTTAAAAAATTTTTTTTTGTAATAAATCTCATGTTAATTAAACCATCATTAATTTGTTATCATACAAGTCCATCATAAATAACACGCTTTCAAAAAAATCAAAAATTCTTGTGTAGCTATCCTTTTATACTGGGTCACCGGACCATTGGACCTCTTAGATAACCTTAATTTTTTTGAAAAAAAATTGCATTGTTACCCGTTACCCGATACCCGATACTTGGTATTCAGCTTTACCTATGATTTCCCAGACTTCGAGTTTACTAAAACTTCTATCTTTACCAGAACTTGACTCTCAAACTAGAACAGTTTGCTCAACACTTACATTACCTTTTTTGTTTCTGGCATTCTTGGTTCCTAGTACTCAGTACCCGTAACATTTGAATTATGAATTACTCTTTCAAAAATATTTCTCTTTGGATTTCACTTCTGATGACCTTTCAAACTAGCTAACACCTACCATAAACATTAGTTTTCACTTGGGGTCCCCAAGCCTTAGATTCTTGGGGTGTGTTGTGAGACCACACAACAACTTACAACCAATAAAACCAAATTAAAACCAAAACTTGGGATTAAATCACCAGTCGTAAATTATAATTTATACATATTTTAAAATAATAACACTTTACCATTACGTAGATTCTGACATAAAAACAGTAAAATTCCTCCATAAATATTTGGGTGTTCTCTAATTAATTTAAGTTTTTGGAACTCAATAAAAAAAATTAGTTCATTGAAATTGAACTACATAATTTGGTAATCCTCCAAAGTCAACCAAGGATAGAGCCTTGCTACCAATCAAGCATCCATAACCCTAACAATGTTATCTTTGTAATTCCCCCAAACATATCTCTACTACCAGCTAGACGTCTATAGCCCGATAGAGATATTTGGATAGCCTAAAGAGGTGATTTATTCTCAACTCCTTTTTGTTTTTTAAATCTTTCTATAGCAAGAATCATGACACTTCTATGTATATATGTGATATACACATATATATAGATTTGTTGTACATTTTAAAGCATGTATTTACTGTGTGTGGTTTTATTATTTTTCATTTCACAACACAATGTTACAAATGTTTGAATTAACTCTCACGTGTATGATAAGTTAAGTAGAATTTTCCAATGCAAAGGGCTAAATAGAGAAAGAAAGAAAAGAAAAGAAATGAAAACAAAACAAACCCTACAAAAATAATATTAACCCTAACTAACCAAAAATCTAATCTAACAAACGACTAACCCTAACAAAGAAATTTATTTTAAGTTCAATGACTATTTCCATTATTTTTTGGTACTGATTACAACATGTTTTTCCTTGAATTCACTAAAATAAATTTCAAATGGGCTACTATAATAATGAACTTCTTTATATTTTCTATGTTTAACAAACGTAAATTCAAAGGTGTACTTACCAATAACTTAGCTCATATGTATGAAAATTACCTCATTAAAGGTCGATCACACACCTCTTCTCTGGTTCATTTATACTCTACCTTCTTTCAACCTTGGTTCATGGTTTTCCTCTTCATTCTGCTCAGTTCCATGAGCGGTTGTGTCCATTTCTTGATTTTCTTCTCCTTCAATTTTTTTTGTGTCTTCAACCCTCTCTTCACTTTGAACTCTGTTAGACCAAACGATATCACAATTTATATTCTTATCAAAGAGAGAAAAAGTAAAAAATTGATACTTTGTATCTTGCATAAAATCAGGAAAATTTCCTTTTTTAGCATATGAATTTTTAGTTTGGAATGAAAAAAACATGTCTCTCACTTGATTTTCTCACTCCTTCTCTTCACTTAGATTTTCCACATATGAAGAGAATGATGACTCATCAATGCCATTTCCTCATTTTTTGGTGCAATATTTTTGAGTCTCAACATTCTCGCCTACCTTCCTGTAAAACCTTAAGTTTTTCTTCATAACAATTGCAGTTATCAAACTATTTTGATATATCATTTAATTTTTTAACATTTTCAGTTCCACTAGGATTATAATATTTTTCAAGATTTAACATATTTCTCATTAACAATCCCTTCCTTTCAGCAGTTATAAATTCTTCCATTAAAGGAATCACATTATGTGTAGCCAAACTTATCCTAGGTAAAAAAAATCACAATTGAGTTCACTGTGATTAGTTGTATCATGAATTTGAAACTCGATGACTCTACCAAAGGTGAAAAAAATCAAAGGATGTAATCTTTGGTTAATAATTTTCTATAGCTTTTCAACTTCCATTTTCGAAACACCAGATTGCATTAGAATTTCACCTTACAAACTACATTTATACTCGTAACCGATACAGATTCTTAAACAAAACATGGAGATAATGATATGAAGAAAAATAAATGAAATGGAATATGATGCGCCCTCCTTTTAGCACCCATTCCTGTTGATGTGGATGTTAGTCACACATAACACAAATAAAATCTATAAAGAACTTTACCTCCCTTGAAAGAAAATCAAATTCTAACATAGAATTTAATAACCCCAAGGCTTTGTTAGTCAGATCTTGATTGTGCAAGTTTTACTCAGTGCTCATTACGAAGCTATTTTTACAAAGGGACTTACACACTAAATCTATAAGAATGGTTAGATTCTTAAGATGATTTTTAATTTCATAAAATCAATCATTAATTAATGTTCAAAGTTCTTTAATCTAATTATATTTATTTATTTTAGAACACTTTCATCATCAGATTTTAACTTCATGAAATCAAAAGATTTGCAACAATATTTCATGAATTTCAAACAAATTTTGATATCACTTAAGTATATTTAGATTTAATCATTCAAGAATTTCATTAAATTAAAATATTTTCAATTATATTTCCATTCATTCATCTCTTTTTTGGAACATTTTTTGAAATTTAAAATCTAATCTAAAATAAATCATCAAAATACTAAAAAAATAAAATTTCTCGCAATTATTTTCCACGCATTCCCCAAGATATAACCAAATAAAAGAAAACTACTTTATACTTCACAAGATTATGCCATAGCTAGGCATAAAATGATCCGAGCTTTTAAAGAAGGGGATTCAGTTTGGACACCGAGTAGGTTCTGCATGCACCCTTAAATGATGCAAAACATAGTCTTGTTCGACTGAACTAACTAAACCAGCTACAAAGATACATGAGATAGGTAGCTATCAACTTTGCATTGATATTGATTAAGGTCTATGTGCATATAAATTTTAAGTTTGAAATGATTCAAAAAACAAGAAAAAAATAACAAAACTTAAAGAAGTTTTGGCTCTTCCGACATCCACAAATTTTGAACTTAACTTAAAAAGAAGTATCCACTGGCCTTTTATAGAAGTAAGACACAAGTAGGATAATACAATTACATGAGAGGAAATCCAAGGGATGAATCACATCAAGGCATGTGGAATGTGGTGATTGGCAAGATAATTGCAAATGAAGTCAACAAAGGTCAACCTCCATCTGCACATGGAATTCCTTTAGGTTTTCATGTTGTTGTTATCACTGGGAGAGTAACTTGAATTAGGATAGTCTATAGGATCCTTCCCATACATTTAGAATGATTACTTCATCATCATGTTCCTATACTTATGTTCTACCTCGGGCTTTCTACTCTCAGGAATGAGCTTCCTTAGAGGTTGGCATTTTTTGTCACCAAATGTGAAATATTGGGATCCCAGTATTTTGGTGGATTCGATACCCTCTACACATAACTCCCTACAAGATGCAGCTAGATCTGGATATGATTCTATCTTTGATTCAAATTTCCTTGACCATCCATACCCAAACTCTGCATCGCAATCTATTTTTCCTACAATCATAAATACCACGCTTTCAAGATTTTTTTTTTTTTTTTTCATAGCTATCCTTTTATACCAGGTCATCGGACCATTGGACCTCTTATATAGCCTTAGAATTTTAAACTTTTCTTTGCATTGTTACTTGGTACTCGGTAACGGGTATTTAGCTTTACCCATGATTTTTCTGGACTTCGGTATACTGAAACTTCCATCTTTACTAGACCTTGACTCTCAGATTGGAACACTTTTCTTAACACTTTCTTTACCTTTTAAATTCTTGGCATTCCCAATTCTCGGTACCTAGTACCCAAAAAATGTGATTTACAAAATACTCTTTCAAAAATATTTCTCTTTTCTTTTCACTTCTGGTGACCTTTCAAACTAGCCAACACCTTCCATAAGCATTATTTTTCACTTGGGGTCCCCAAGCCTTAGAGTCTTGGGGCATGTTGTGAGACCACACAACACTACTTATCTCTTGGCTTGGAAAACATTCAATTTCCCTTTCTCACAAATGATTTGAAGTCAACTTATTATGTTCATTTTATGTTTCATGTCATATGTTTCATTTTTTCCATCAAGGAGATTTTTTTTGAAGCTTGCAGAAGTTATAAATGAAGTATCATGTGTGTAATCAATTCAGTTGAGTTATGTGTTGAGTGTTCAATGTGATAAAAGCGATATATTCCAAAGTAAATGAGATGAAGGAAGAATAATGTGTGTGAATGAGTAAAGGAGTATTTGAAGAGTGTTGAAGTAAATGAGCCAAAATTAGAAGTGTATGAGTGTACTAAAGGTAGGGAGCTAAAGGCAGTAATGTATGTGGTGAATAAACAATGTCAAAAGCATTGAGTTTAAGGAAGGAGATTGAAAGTGTGTCGAAGGTAGTGAGATAGAGGAAGTAAGGGTGTTGCGATGGCTATTGGTCACTATAATTCATCATCAATTGTATGCTAAGGTTGCACCATCTTTTTATAAGTGTTGTATTGATAGGGAGTTATAAAATTCCTTTGGTTGAATCCATAAAATTGTGTTTTAAATCTTAATTAATTTTTGTGAGGCTAAATTTAGATAGTAGCTCTAAGAAAATTTATCACCGTGGTTTTTTCCTTATTGAGTTTTTTGGATAAAGTTGGTTTTGTGGTTGTGCTTTGAATTCTTTATCTAGTTAAAGTAGTAATAATTTGTTATTATTAAAATGGAATTGGATTAATTTGAGGGATATACTGATTCTCCCCCCCCCCCTCTGAATATATCTATGTGTTCTAACACCTTTGACCTTGGTTGCTACTTTTGCTAAGGTACCAATAATTAGAGGAAAATTATGTAATGTATGTTTCCACATTGAAGGAAATAGGTGGTTCAAACTTGCAAACAACTTATGCCTATGATGAGGCCATTTGAAATATAAGTTTTCTATTAAGGAGAGTGTTCCTATTACTATTGGTAGTAAGGAGTCCCCCTCTTCCACTTTGTGTGAGGAGTTACTCATTGTTGGTTGTTCTATTTTTTTTCCTTGCCAAAGCTAAGATGGTGTGGTGGATACAAATTATTATCCTTAATTATATAAATATTAAATTGATTACTTGGATTAGTATCTCACTTTTTGGGAGATTTTTTGGTAATCATCCCAATATTAATATTGTCAAAATATTGGTGCTTCAAAAATGGAAACTAAGAGGCTAGGTTAATGTAGTTGCTATGTTGATATTTTTATTTTCTAACGTGGATGATTGATGAAGGAATCTTTTGGATTTTCCTTGTTTTTGGGGAAGAATGACCATTATCATAAATTTTAGTCTTTGAGATAACCCAATGAATGATGAAATCACCATGTTTCTTGTTTTGGTTAGATTGTTAAGGTCATAATTGGATTATTGATACATAGAAGTATTCATGCTTATTGCCAATATTTTTGGGCAATACTTTACTAATAATATTGTCACCATGCTCATGAAGTGTTTGCTTTTTGCTAGATATTGTGCTCTTGTGGAGAAAAATAAGGTGCTCCCTACTAAGATTACATTATCTTCCAAATGTGATGATTGGGAATATCAAATAAAATTTGAAGACTCTTCAATTATTTGTCACTGTTTTTATAAAGTGGTCTAGGTTACTACAATTTTTTTGAGAAAAAAGGAATAAATTCTTGTTGTTGAGGAGTGACTAACAACCATTAAGGATGAATGAAAGGGAAAATAGAGAAAAGTATCCTATAGATTGTATGGTGATCGATCCCTCTTTTAAGGTCTCAAGATTGGAAGATGGATTAACCTATTGTTGGCTAATAGATTTGTCTCTACAAATTTTATTAGAAAATGGCCATGTGACACCTACCAAGCAACAATAAAAAAACCAATAGTTGAAGAAGTTATTATTTAATGACCTTCCTCATAATTTTTAAGGTAAATATTTCTCTTATGATAAGTTTTATATTTTGGGGATTTTATTTTAACCAAAAAGTAGGAAAGGTAAGGATTTAATTGTACAAGAGAATAAAAGTAACATTTTTAAAAATAAATCTACCACTTTAGGATTTTTGACATGCAAAAAAGAATAAACTCAAGGACTTGATATTTATGAACCACATAACATAACATACAACCAAGATAAAATCTATAAATGATTTCCAGGCTTACAAAATAGAAAGAATCATTGTCAAATTAAACCTAGAGCTCCATGAGCTCCATGAGCTCCATGCATGAGAAGTTTTGCTTGTCTCATGAATCTCAAAAACCAAATCATTTTCCTTTGTGGTGCCTTATTAAAGTTATCAAGAGGTATAAATTTGGTATGGTTAAGTAGGAAGTCAAACTAGCGGCATGAATTTTCCCATAGCCACCTCTCTGTGTGTGAGTGCATACTAGCCATTAGTGTGTGTTTCTCATTGTTTTGGCCTTCTCTTTAGAGTGAGTACTCATCTTTCCATTGGTGAGTACTAGGCATAAAATCTTGCATACCATGAGTTTCGTCGCTTTAGAGTGAGTACCCATATTTCCAAAAAAATAACCAAGAACTAATCCACAACTAGATGGACAAACGGTCAAAGCTTGATTCAATTTTATCTTTCCCTTTCTTTTACATCACTCTCTTGTGTGTTCCTTTGTGCCGATGTTTGGATTTCCATGGGATCTTGATCCTAGGGGCTTGATCATCCCTCTTGATTATTGTTGTCTCATCTTGCCATCATGAGTGAATTTTGATTCCTCTCGATATGCATGTTAGGCTACTGTGAGTTTGAAGCAAGTTCATACTCTCACTAAATTTGGAGCTAAATGTGTCACAAAAAAATGTATCCTTGACATTTTCACTCATTTCGGTCTTTCCTATGGATTTTGGCCCAATTTTTCCTATATTTAATGTTGTAATGTGGCCAACACATTCACATTAATCCTTGAACACTTTTAAACCAATGCAAACCTAATGATGTCTTGCAAAGGTGTTGTGAAGTGTTGTAACCCACTTTCACACTTTTCTAAGACCTCTCTAGCATAATTCACCTAAATAACCTCTTACCAAGCCTTATTCCAAACTGTTGTAAGGAGTTGTAACAAAATCTCACACTTTTTTAGGTTTCTCATCAATAATTTGACCCTTTCTTATGTTCAAATGGCCCCATTATACACATATAGGCCCTACTTAAGTGTGTTTCGGAGGAAAATCTCATTAAACATCATAAGTTATGCTAGTGGGACCAAGTCACCACCTTGGGTGACTTAGTCCCATTTGGCTTAAAAATAAAAATTATTTCAATATTATGGCAGGATATTGTTCTCTAAACCCTAAGGTCAGCCTGTGATGAGGTATTTTTACGAAATTAGGGAAAATCATGTATAAATAAAGGGTTTTCACCTCATTTTCACCCCCCAGCAATTCATTATTCACAATCAAGCAATCTTTAAGCATCCAAGCACTCTAAGCACTTCAAGCATTCATCCATTGGAGCTGATTACTTGCATATCTTCATACTTCTACATCAAGGGTTTGGTGAGTTGTTGCACTTTCATGTTGTTCAATCATCTTTCCCTTTCCCTTTCATTTCATTTTATAGGGTTTGATTACCAAAATGGGGTTTCACTAAGGAAAACCCCTATTCTCTAACCCTAACCCTTTTCCCCTCTTTGCATGTGTGTTTTGAAGGTCTTGTATGTAGATTTGTTAAAGAGAAAGGTGATAAAAGGTGTCAACATCCCATAAACATCATTCAAAGTCAAAAAACCCTAAAAGGATCTTGGAGACAACCTACAGGTCAAAGTCTGAAGATTTGGATCCAAATTTTTGCTAGGAGTAGAGGTACAAGTTGAAAGCTATAGATTCCAAATTCGAGATCCTTGAAAGCTATAGGTCAACTAAGTCACCATCATTAGCGAATGAGTCCCAGTGGTAGGCCTGAAAAGTTGTTTTTGCAGATCTGGATACCCATTTCCCAGAAACCTTTTCTGACAAAGTCTCCCTAAAGTAGGACTAAGTCACCCATCTTGTCATAAATGTCCTAGTTGGCCTCAACAGTAGAATCTATAAAATTCTAGAGCCTCCCTGCATCACATATCAGATTTTGGGTGCACCTCTTCAGTCTTCTCCATTTCTATTATAGTTTACATACATTCTTAGGTCATTCTTGCATACAAGGTATGTGCAGGATCAACATGGAAAAAATAGGCCCTTAAGTGGCAACAAAATTCAAAAAATTAGAGTTAGGCAACTTGACATAAAAATTTGAATAAGTTATCTATATTATTTCAAAAATATGTAACAATAGAATCCATAGAAAATTGAGTGTAGTTTCTAAACTACTAGGTTTTTTTTTTCTAAATCTATTTGGTGAAAATTTGAAATTTCAATGCAGTAGTACTTAAATTTCAGGGAAAAAATAAGAAGTCGATGTCTGTCTGACGACCCTAACCACACTAAAATTAAAATATGTTTTTATAATATTTTAGATATAAGTAGGGAACTCATGTCCTGATGTGATGGATATTTTTTTGTAATTTGTTTCCAAGTAAATAATTAATTATAAATTTTTTATTACAAATTTTAAAAAATATAAAAACTCGTATGTCTAAACACCTTAACTTGGTCAAAACTTCATGAAATTCAATTTTTTTTTTATCCTATAGTATGCGAAGCATAGAATGTGACACATGTTTTGGATTCAAAAAATGTGATACCATTTGAAAGCTATAGATTTTTTTTAATCAGCCTATCAATTAGGACTTTAGTCGTAATTCAAATAGAAAATGAATAATAATTATTTATTAAATTCAAAGTAAAGAATAATTTATATTGGTTGAAATTTGAGAATATCCTTTAAAAACCATTTTCGTTTCATCAATTTTTGGGTAAAAAAAAATTCGTCAGCCACATGGGCCATCATATCACTTAGATATCGCCACTTTTTGGCCCATCATGATCTTGTACATACCTTACAACATTGTGTTTTCAAATATCTTTCGCATTTCATTAGTTTGCATTCAATATTTAGTTTCTTTCATGAGTTTTTAGCATTTACATACATTTTACATCACATCTATCTTAAGTCTTGAAAGAACCCCCTAGGTTTTGTGTGTGAAAGAACTCTCTCCTTTTAAGTGAAAAACCCTAGAAGTGCTAGAGAACCCCTTTTGCCCCTAAAATTTTTGGTTCATTTTGGTGAACCTGCCTTTACAACATCCTTACTTCTGATTTCAAGTGCATTTGCATCCTAGAAAAAAATTGCATCAACATTGCATTAGGGTTTTGCATTTTCTTGCATTATAGGGTTTCCAACATTGCATTAGTGAAAAGCTCGTATATTTTGCATTCTTGCATTGCATTTTCATATAGTAGCTGCATTTGAAAAGCCTAAAAATCATAAAAAGAATTTTTTTTTTGAAAACTGTTAAAAACATGACTACTTGGACTAAATCACCGCCCTAGGTGACTTAGTTCAGTTGCATATTTATCACTACATTTTTTGGAATTTGCTCTGCATTGGTGCAATCATGGTAGGAGGGTCCTCAAAGAGAAAAATCTAGACCATAGAACAAGAGTTACACAACAAAATCCACTCAGAATATGGAGGCAAATGTAGATTCAAACCTTCTTATTATCAAAAATTCCAATGACATACAACCAACAACATCTGGATTTATAGATTGTGCTCACACGCCTGATACAACATGCTCCTTATTGTGAGCCAAAATCTTATAGATCAAATCCCCTATTCATTCTAACTACTATCCTAATGATCTATTACAATGATTTATATCACATATAGGATCTACAATCAACCACATCAACCAAAGATCACTACAATCCTTGATGAAGGAAATGTAATGTGTGCACGAATAGGTGAGCCTCAAATTTGAATTTCTCCTTGGTAGGTGCATAAGATGAAGTTTGGACCTAAAATTAAGGTTGGGGTCACTCCATGAAATAATTCAAAACACCTCGCAAGGATCCACAAGCTACAGGAAAGATCCACAAGAGATCAAACTAATTGTTAGGTTTGAAATTATTCTGGTGTCAGTTCAAAAAACTGTCACTTAATCCAAAAGTGATAACTTGCCAGAAAATTATCCAGTCAAGTTGAAATCTTGGAATTAGGAAAATGAACATATCCACGATGAAAACATAGATCCGTAGGGTCTGGTGAGCAAACATGATGAAAATACTGAATCTTCAACTTGAACTGAACAAGAAATGAACAAAACTAAATGAAAATATTTTTGGTTGATGCAAGATTTCCAAGAACCAATGATGCTCCTCTATCATGCATTTTATGTATTTATGCTTGTTGTTTATGTATTTCTGTGTTGTTTTCCAAAATTTCAGTTATCAACATTTTAGTGATCTTTGTTTGCATTGCAATTGAATCCATGCCACATTTAGAAAACTTTGCATGATTGTTTGGTGTCATATATTTGATACCTTAGTGAGAAGAAGTTAAATACTCATGGCATCTCATGACAACACACTTGTTGTAGATCTTGGGTTATCTACAACTTCTACTCCTAGTATTGATAATAGTACACTAGGCATGGAGACTACCCTTAGTAACTCTTTGCATTTAGGTAGCATGCATCTTGAACATATACTTGTTGATATCCCATAATACAAGTTCATTCACATTCATGAGGACTTAGTAAACTTGCAACATCAAGTAAGCCTTAACAACATTTCAGCCACTACAATTCTAGGTATAGAAAACATCCATTGCATGCTTGACAGTGACAAAGGCCTAGACGTTGTGAAATAAATCATTGAGCTATATCAAAAAAATGTTCCTTCCACCTCTCGTTTCTCTCAACTAGAAAATGATATGGTTATTTAAGGAGGACCTCACACTCCTCCTTCTTCCAGAGTAGCCTACATACCTACCTATACAACTCCTAATGTCACAACAACAATGCAACAAGTTAGTAATGTGATTCCTTCCATCGGTTTTCCTACTAGAATTCCTAAATCCTATGTGGCATTGCATGACCTATCCTCTTATACCATACCCTCAATTAGCATTTCATTCACTTTCCCTACAACTACCTACAACCCATCCCCACTTTCCCTTTCACCTCACATCACTTACACAGATCCTCTCATAACATAATTTTTCTAAACTATCTCATCCATGAAACAACAAATTTCTACCATCAACCAATGTAAGAATGGCCCACCCACCTACTATGTTTGCAACATCCCCTTGTCCTTGGGAATATTGTGAACCCCAATGCCACAAGAAAATGAGATTCCTAGATTTGAGAAATATGGAGGGAAGGGAGATTGATATAACCATGTTAACACATACACCTCTTTGTGTAGTGACTTTGTCCTTGAGGATAATCTATTATATAAATTGTTTCCTAAGACTTTTAAAGATACTGCCTTGGAATGGTTTTCTTCTTTACTAGATAATTCAATTCACTCATTTATGGAGTTTTTTATGTTTTTTTAATTCATTTCCAAGTGCATATGACTCTCAAGAAGACCTTGGCTGATTTGATATGATGTAATAAAAACAATGATGAAAATATAACTGATTTTATTTCACGATATCAATCACTTTATTCCCAAATTGATGTCAAGATCCCTAGCCCACATCTTCAAAATCATTTATTGAAAACTTGCTAACTCACCTTCAAGACAAACTTAGTGTGATGAAATTTCCCTCTTTCATGCATTTATTCACATCCCTTTGTGATTATCACAATTTTATTAATAGTTGAGATACACAGTCCACTTCTAGTCAAATTGAGAAATCTAAAAATGCCAACCAAAATAATTCTCAACCATTTAGAAAGAAAAACAAAGGTTTCTTACAAATTAACCCTCCTCAACAAACAACTCAAATCATCAACAAACAAGTAGCAACTATTAAAATCATGGTGCCTTTTAGTTATGGAGATCCAAAAAGACAATTCACACCTTTACTAGACACCCTTCATAACACAATGTCTCAAAGTTTACAACAAATGATAACCTTACCTACCGTTCACATACCCGATCCTACTAAGCCTTTACCTCCAAACTTTAACTCTAATTCTTATTTCAATTTTCATAGACAAAATGGGCATGACACAAAACAATGCAAGAAAATTAAGCATCGTGTTCAAGATATTGATTTTGGTCGTCTATGCATTGTAAATTTTCACTAATCTAATGCCCAAACATAATATTTCATTTTTCAAAGCTAGTGAAACTTCAAAGAATGATGTGATGAATGTTGCTACTGATGGTGAAAATTATGATCCTATCCCACATGTGACCCATGTTAATCCTATGGATGAAATGGTAGGTGTGATAAACATTATCCCTCATAAGGGCCAACCTAAGAAATCTCTTGATATTACTTTCTCCTCTCAAGGCATATTTAAAAATATCCTTGATGGTCCCCTCTACATAGTCGGCCAGATCTATGACAAGCCCACTAATGGGATACTAATAGATATTGCCTATGGAGAGAATGCGATCACAGAGGAATTTTGGGTAGTGCATGATCTTTATCAAGATGACTATGATAAACCTAAAGCATGGATCAGAACACACAATGGTTTTTCTTTCCCTACGATAGGATTGATCGTCCTCACATTACAAATAGGACCTAAAATATTGGATGTTACATTATCCATCATTGCATAGTCAAACTAGTTTTGTTTGAGGCTAGGCCACCCATGGCTTCGCTCAATGAAATTTTTCCCTTTGGTTCTTCACAAATGCTTAAAGTTTCCATTTGAAAATGACATATTCATTGTCCACCATAGAGGATTTAACCCCTTATCTTCCAAAGGAAAATTTTCCTTAGAATCCTTTTGGCTCGATCCCATGGAATCCATCACACCTTGCGAAGATTTCCTTTTCATTTCTTACAAAAAATTTAAAGCAAAGAAAATTGTTGAATTGTTTCTCCACAATATGTCCTCATCCACTTTGGAAACCCCTATCCTAGAAGAAACAATTATCCAACCTGAACAAGAACCACCTAACCAAGCTTAACTACCACTTGAAACCTCCCCTACATCATCCAAGAGATAACGCGATTGTGAAAGTAACTCTGTCATGCCTCCTCACATAAAACAAATTTACAAAGCACAGACGAAAGTGGATGAACAACCTTCCATGGTTCCTTTTATTCCTCCCCTTTGGGATGAAAAAAAACCTTTGTTTGATCAACCCACTCCTTCACAAACACAACTTGATAGAAAAATAGAGGAGCTAGTGAGCATAGCCATAGACGTTGTGCCCTTGCTCGCAAGATACATGAAGAATAAAATAAAGAGAATCATAATAAAAAATTTCTAGAAGAAATGAATGATGATTCTCCTCCCCAACCATCACAACATGATCCTATACAACAATCACAACTAGAGTTACATCCTTCAACCGACATCAGCATTTATCCTCCTATTGTGATTAATCTAGATGATGATGATGATGATATTGCTAAAATAGATGAAGAGGTTCATAAAATTTGAACACATTCTTTTCCTCTTCCGTGAGATTGCTTGAAAATTATCCTAGGACGAGTATTGACCTTGATGCTAGTTTTTCAATTGTTGTTGTCCCTCTAGCTAGTCACCCACCCGCACTTTACATTGAACAAAATTGTGAGGCAGATGACCTGCTTGATGGTTGACTTGCATTTGCCTTACTAGTATTTTGCCTTTTCTTTCTTTTTATTTTGTGTGTTGTGTTCCCCAATATTATTCTATTTGATGTTCTCTCTCTATTTATGACCTTCTATTTGTACCTTCTTTCTTAGATATGTCATGCATTTATTTCACTTTTTCTCTTTTTCTTTTGTTTTGCCTTTACTTTTGAGGATGATGCAAGGCATTGAGACCGCAATGTCAACTTCATGTTGACCCGAAAGGCTCTTTTTATTTTTTCCTTTTCTATTTTTTCTTGTGTTCTTATTTTGGGGATGATGAAAGGCATTGAGACCACAATGTCTCCTTCATGTTGATCCAAAAGACTCTTTTTCTTTGGGTGATCCCACAAAGCTAGTTTACAATTTCTGGGAGATTCTGATTTTTGCTGAAATCACATATTTTTAGAAAATATAATGATTTAAGCCTTAAAAATTTATATTTTAAGGATTCCAATTGAAAAGGGTTTGATCAAACTACCTTAGATCAAACTCCCTTGGATAGAACCCCACTAGTTTTAAACCATACCTACAACAGAATCTCCTTTACACCTATCAAAATGCTGATAAAAAATCACTTTTGATTTACCTTTTGGGGCATCAAATGAATTAATTTAAAATTTATTTGAAATGATCATGGTATTCCTTGGAACAAGATATCCAACAAATATAATTTTAATATTTTTTTATTTTTTTATGTATGTGTTTTTTTAGTTTTATTAAACATAGGTTTTTCACCGAAAATCAAGCTCTTTATTTTGCACATGTGGAAAAATAGCAAATTATCAAAATAAAATTTTAAAAAACAGGTTTAGGCTCGGTATTGATGTCCTTGATCCATTAAAAAATAAATTGAATTTCAATACATACATAAAAAGTTTTTTTTGTATATAGTCTGCCTATGTTTCAATTGTAATTGGTTTGACTTCGAAACTTGATTAAGGAAAAAATATTTAATATAAAAATATGAAACCAAATGAAAGTGCTAGATATTAGAGTTACAAATCTAAGTTTCAAAAAAATAGAATTTTATCCCTCATACAGAAAAAGTTATGTTATATACGGTGAGCGTCACTCCTTAAAAATGTTGTTTTCTTTAAAAGGCTAGTTTTCGAAGGAGATGGAAAAATAAGTGCAATCTAATTCCATTTTTTTTGAGAAAATTTAGAATCTATAGAAATTTTTTCACAAATCACTAGTTTGCATCATCTTCAAATTCCTCATGGTTTAGCCACTATAGGAGCCCGAAAGTGAAGATTTAGTTAAAAAAAATTAGTTCAGTGTCGAATTTGCCCAAAAATTGCAAACCTATATAGTGGGATCACCCCTTTGCCTTTTTCTTTTTCTTGTGTTTCCTTTTGGTGATGATGCAAGGCATTGAGACCAAAATGTCTCCTTCATGTTGACCCAACAGGCTCTTTTTTTTCTTTTTATCTTTTTCTTTTGCTTGTGTTTTCCTTTTGGGGATGACACAAGGAATTGAGACATCTTATGTCTCCTTCATGTTGACCCAAAATATTTTCATTTTTCTTTCACCTTTTACTTTTTAAATTTTTTCTATTCTTTTGGGGATGATGCAAAGCGTCAAGACACCCTTTGTCTCTTCCATGTTGACCCAAAAATATTTTTCTTTTTCTTTTTTTTCGTTCTCTTTGTCATTCTTCTAGTTCTATATTTGGGGGATTTAGAGCTCTCTAAACAAACATTGCAACAACAAAAATACTGACCCCAAATCCATAAATCCCCTATGTGTTTGGTGTTTTCATTTTGGGGGCAATCCCTTCCCTTTCCTTTCTTATTTTCCTTTGCATGACGCGACCTTACTTGGAAACATATGACTTTGCATAGGGCTTTCCGAGTTTGCTCTCATTTCTTTTCTTTCTTTTCGAATTTTTCATATTGAGACTTTAAATTAATTGCTCACAGTACGGTGTTTAGAAATTCCTTTAAAGTGGGGGCATACATTGAAATTATTTCTTTTTTCATTTTCCCTTTTTCTTGGTTCTTAGTGTAACCTTATTATTTCATATGATGTGTTTGTCACTTTGTGGATAGCAATGGGTGTAATGTCCTTCATGAATGTGATCTATCTTAGCATATTACATTCCTCTTAGTGGCTTGATGCAACACACTACATCCCCTAAGTTGAAAATTTTCTATTCTTTGATTGGTCCTCTCTTGGAGACATTAGACACAATGTTCCCTATGTTAAATACCTCACATGAACTAAGCAAGACTCCTTTGAACATTCTTTTTCATTTTCCATTTTTCATTTTACATTTGTTATATGGCCACCTTGTATAACACAACTCACATGCATGTGGTGCCATCTTGTGCCTCTTCATGAGCTCCAAGAATACAAAGTTTTATTTTTCTCATTAAGCTCGTAAACCAAATCATTTTCCTTTGTGGTACCTTATTAAATTTATCAGGAGCTATAACTTTGGTATGGTTAAGTGGGAATCCCAACGAGCGGTATGAATTTCCCCATAGCCACTTGTATGTGTGAGTGCATACCAACCATGAGTGTATGTTTGTCACCTTTTTGGCCTTCTCACCTAGAAAATAGCCATGAGGTTCGTCACCTTAGAGTGAGTACTCATCTTTCTGAAAAACAACCTAGATCTGATCCACAACTAGCTAGACAAACGGTCGAAGCTTGATCCAATTTTCTCCTTCCCTTTCTTTTACATCACTCTCTTATGTGTTCCTTTTTTTTGATGTTTGGATTTCCATGGGATCTTAATCCTGGGGCTTGATCATCCATCTTGATTATTGTTGTCTCATCTTGCCCTCATGAGTGCTTTTGGATCCCTCTTGATATGCATGTTGGGCTAATTTAGTGTGAGTTTGAAGCAAGTTCATCCTCTCACTAAAGTGGGGGCTAAAAATGTCACAAAAAAATGTATCCTTGACATTTTCACTCATTTGGGCCTTTCCTATGGATTTTGGCCCGATTTTTTCTAGGTTTAATGTTGTAATATGGCCAACACATTCACATTAGGCCTTGAACTCTTGTAAATCGATGAAAATGTAATGATGTCTTGCAAATATGTTGTGAAGAATTGTAACCCACTTTCACACTTTTCTAGGACCTTTCTAGTATAATTCACCTAAATAACCTCCTACCAAGCCTTATTCCAAA